>JAKUCV010005796.1:0-48999 GCA_028386065.3 Turnera subulata | reverse complement strand
GAGCGCGGGAAAACCTTCGGTTTCGAAAAACGACTCCCGATTTACCTTGAATTAATTACCCAAGATTAATTCAACAGTAAATCACGGTAAATAGACTTTTACAGTCCGGTAAAAATCCAAAATTTTTACCCGGGCTGTTACAGACTACCCACCTTAAAAAGAATTTCGTCCCCGAAATTCCGTCTTATCCGTGGGTCCTACCACGATAAGATTCTAGCACACTCTGCCAGGTATCCAACCTCAACATGAGATACCGCTTATACCCTTAAGCGACATCTCATCCGCTTATAAATACCAAACCTCACAGCTGATACATTCACTCTCAGCCATGGACTCTCCACTTCGTTCTCGAACGACTTCAGACTCCGAGAACAACAGCTACATCGGCGGCAGAGCTTTCCAAACAAGCTCCGATGAAGAGGAACCTCCGAAGAAACGCTTCAAGACGAACATCGTCGGCCTTAAGGAGCATATGGTCGTCTCTCCAAGACGGCAGAAAAAACGTGCCAGCAAGGAAGAGCCTTCTACCGATAGGAAAGGCAAAGGAACGGCGCAGAGCAGCACTCCACTTCAGATGAAACGCCCTGACCCGTATTTACCGTACACAGTAAACACGTGCCGGAACTGTGACGACCCATCCCAACGTGACTGAACGTATAGTGTGTACAACAACAACTCGGCCCCAACGGCCCAAAATAACAAACAACAATAATAATAAAACCGGCCCAATGGCCCAACAACAATAATGATATGCACAGCGGAAGACTTTAGCTCACATAAACACTGTAAGCAACAACAATATGGCCCTACGGCCCACAGAATTGAATAAATTGGAGCGAATTCGTTTATCAAGATAGTTAAAATGATGCTTCTCCACGCAAAAATGCAAGCTCTTTAGATAACAAATGGCATATATATATAAATTCATGCCAATACAAACTTGAAAAACTATATAATATGGCATACTTCAAACCACATGATATTTACTCGGTTAGGCTATGGTAAGAATGTCCAAACTATATGCGGGGACAACCATTATTAATATCAATAGAAGTATTGACATGTCGGGATTTCCCAATGGTGTGCATAATCAGAAAGGGGAAGAAATGTGAGACAAACCTTCAAGTTGCCACAAATCGTCTGCGTGAGTGCTGAATTGAGAGTTGTGTTGAGAAAGATACTGTAATTCAAGAAGAAAGAGAGTATGCAACACAGAAGCAATACAACCTGCTCATAAAAGGAAAGAAAATAAGTCCTAGTGCGCCTATCTTTAATCTTTTCTAGATCCTGCTAAAGTAATGGTTACAAAAAGAAAGAAAGATGATTAGAAAGTTAATGGATTTCTAACATGATAAGATTATGACGTGTGTTTTGAATACTGGTACTACTACCAGATGGTGGAAAAAGCAAGAACAACAAAGCAAACATGATTGAAAGTTACCTCACCCACTAAATTCTCCCACTTAATTCTCCCACTTGCAAATAATTTTGGGTTAAATAATACTCTACTTACCCTGATTAGTGGGCCTATTTGTCATTATTTAACTCACCCACTTAATTCTCCCACTAATCTAACTTTATGTCATTGCCTATTGCAGATGGCCCTTGAGATGCATATTAATTATGCTATGTGAGAGAATGTTGTCTTTTTAAATTGAAACTTTAATTATCTTGTGCAGATTCTTTTATAAGAATCTTTTACCTATCAATTGTAATATATAAATTTTTAGAAGGATAGATAAGTAAAAATACTTGTCACATTTTATGAATCTGCTTTCGTTTAGATATATTGATTAATTAATTAGAGCTAGGATAGTACCCCAAGTATAGAAGAAGAGGGCACTAATGTAGCAATGACATAACTCCTTTCCTATCAATAGACCCTGATCACCAAGACTCCAGATTGATTGAATCCAAGTAGTTAATCATATATTTGGGTTTGACCTTCACCAAAAAAAAAAACATATATTTGGGTTTGGCAGATCTTCCGTTTACGCCTAAGCAGTTCAACCGGGGTAACCGGCACCCAAGGCCAAAGCCCAGGGGCGGTCCAAAAGTCGTCCCGGTTTTTGTGGATTAAAGACCCGTCCAATTCTGTCCGGGGTTTTCCGATTTCCCGGTTTGGGTAAAACCCAGGACGGTTTTACGGGTTGGTCAGATCAGATCCCCATTTATCCTTTTTTTAATTTAATTTAAAATTCCAGACGGCACCGTTTCAGGCTATGGCAAAGCAAAAATTGCTGACAGCCTGACAAAATAAGTCGAAGCTACTTGGCTACTTCACTCCCAATTCTTCTTATTCACGAACAATCGTTCACTGAATCACTGCCGCCTCACGCCTCCCTCATTGCCGCCTTACGCCGTCGCTCTTGCCGTCGTCGCTTGCACCTCGACCAACAGGTAATCAATGATATCTTTCTTATAGAATTTTACGGCTTTCTTTTTTGCCGATAAACATATAATCGGCAAAAAAGAACTTTATGGCATGCGTTTTGAATTGACATGGGTTCCTTTGTTTTGAGAAATATATTACTAAAGGTCACCTACTGTTAAATTCCTCAAAAATATCATCACGTTGTAGATTGTTAAGCTACACATATAAAACCCCATATCAGTGACTTTGTAGATTGTTAAGCTACACATTTTTGTATTCTCGGTGAAATTCTGTGATTTTATTTTATAGCCAACCGATTACATGCAAATTATCCTTCTTCTTATTGCGGTATAGAAGTTTTGTTCCATCATGGCTAAACTGAAAATGATTGGAGATTGAAACATTGTTACTTTTCCTTCAGGAACAGGGAAGACTTAGATGGAGGCGGATGTTATGGGTGATTGGGAGATGAGTGGCCCTGATCGGTTCTTCGAATTGCCGGTGGGTGTCATTCACCGGATACTCTCCTTTCTCCCGACCACCAAAGACGTGGTTGCTACAAGCATCTTGTCCAAGTCGTTGCTTCGCGCCTATTCCAGCTTTCCTGTAACGGATTTCTCCGCCTCCAATTACGGTTGCTCTATCGAAGACGCGAATGAGAGAAATATTAAGAAATTTTTTGTCCGCAGGCGCAACTTCTTCAAGTTTGTGGCTGATTCCTTGGCCAGACAACTTACCCTCTGTTTGGTATCGTGGAATTGATTTCAATTCCAAGAATTGAAATCAATTCCTTATTTTGGTATAATTCTACTTCACTTAAAATAGGAATTGAATTCCATTTTTTATTTTTGGAGCAATATTTTGGTAATATTTCAAATCCAAGCAAAACCTATTGGAATTCAATTCCATTGGATAAGTATTGGTATGTCTAAATGACAAAAATGACCCTATACTCTTATTTTAAGTTTTTTAGTAAAAGGACAACTTAGGTAATTTTAACAATTCAATTGATAATTTAATTTATACCAAACATTGGAATTGAATTCAATTCCTCATTATTAAAAAGTATACCAAACATGGAAATTGATTTCATAATGAATTCTAATTATTTGAATTCAATTCCAATTCCAAATTGATACCAAACAATGCATTAAGGAATACTCGTGCATCCGAAGTTTTCACCTCTCCTTGAGCCTCCACTTCACTGTGCATCTCTATCGTAGGATTGATGATTTGTTGCCCATTGTCACCCACAATCCTCGCTCACTGGATCGCATCCACCTTGACTTTACAACCTTTTTAGCTACCGGTGATATACCTTTCGATTATGCCTATCTTTATCCTGTTCCAGAAACCTTCTTTCCCAACTGCTTTGCCTGCACTTCTCTTGGCTTTGGGGGATGTAGTTTCGGGGCTCTTGATGATTCTACCATCCGCTGGCCCTCTCTTCAGGTGCTCTCCATAGACCACTCTGATGTGGCGGATTCCGTGATTCGAAACCTGGGTAACATCTGCCCTCTCCTCCACACCCTCACTCTGTCTCACTGCACTGGACTGAGTAGCTTCAACCTAGTTGGCCTTGACAAACTTAACAGCCTGAAGCTGGTCGACAATAACTTCACTGACAACACTATTATCAAGATAGATCATGCACCTAGTCTCCAATACTTGTATTGCCGGGGGATTAGAAAGAGCGGCCACATTCATCTCAGTCGCTGTGAGAAACTCGAGGTTGTAAAGATTAAGACAATTCGGGTCCCTAGCCCTCTGCTCCAGCATATCCTTTCTCCTGCTTTCCCGGCCCTCAAAGTCCTGGTCGTGACTTGTGGAATTCGACAAACAAGGATGGATGTTTCCAGTCTGTGCCTTGAGAAGCTGAAGCTCAAAGCAACGAACTTGAAGGAGATTGATGTCCGTGCCCCTAGCCTGCATTCATTCAAATTCATCATCAAAAGCGACTCCAGTTTCCCCGGCTTATTCTCCATGGACACCACAAACCTATCTCAAGTTGTGTTTAGTTTCTATCCCTCCATGGAGCTGTACGCATCCCGTTTCCTGAAGATGAGGGAATTCCTTGCGAAATTCAACCACCCTGCCATCACTCTCAACTTGCTTTGGAGCCGTAGGGTCACCTATCATATTCCGAATAACTTCGAGTATAATGTCACTGTTCCTTCCTTACCCTGTATCAAAAATTTGGAGCTGAAGATTGCACACACAGTAAAAAAACTTAAGAGTACGGTGGTTAAGAGTCACGAAGCTTTGGTGGACGGCCTGCTCTGGATGTGCCACCCGGAATCTATCTATCTTGAGTTGGGTTATGGGTCTAACTCTGATTGCATAGTGGCCTTCATAAGAAAACTCCGGCGGCGCATATACGAACCTCGGGATTGTTGCTCGTATACCCTTTTCAGGTGCTGGAGGCATGACTTGGAAGACTTTGAGATGGAATGCTTGGGACAGAATGGGGATAGAAAGTCCCTTCCAAAATTTTTGAATACAATGCAAGGGCTTGCGCCAGAGGACAAGATTTGTTTCAGACTGAGATGGCGCACCATGTAACCTTATGCATGATGGATTTCAGAGCGAGATGGTGCACGATGTAATTTCTGTTCCTGTTGGATTATGCATTTCACTTCTCTTCACCTCACAGTAATGCTTGAAAGTTAGTTTGGCCAAGGACAGTGGCTAGTATGACTCTCTGGAACTCATCTCAATTTGGATTGTGTTTTTCATTTGATTTTTGTTTCAAAGACCTATAATATTTATATATGGTGGATGCTATGCTTAAATCTTGTGCAAAACAGGATGCACTAACCTCAAGGGATGTTCTGAAGCAAGTAAAGTTTCCGAAGGGCCATAATAAGCTATAATTTCATATTAATCTGCGTTCATTACATATAATCTGTAGATACTGAATCTCAAGTATATAATTTAGAGCTTTCCGTGCCATCTCTCAATTAATTTCTACTGAAATCCTAAGGTTTTCTCTACCTAGAGTTAGTTTAACTGATTCTTTTCAAATCATATATAGCTTCAGCTGTTTGAGCTTATTTGCGTGTTTTGATAGTTAAGCGATCCACAATGATCATGATCCCTTCATGGTTCCTGCAAACAATTCCTAGCCCTGCTTCCTGCTTCCTGCTTCCTTGGTGGTCCTATTCAAAGATGCGCCACAATTAATTGAACACAACTATTTCGCATTTTTCAGATTTGCCACATAGCACACGCAGCAATGCTTTGTGACCTTTCCTTCTGCTCAAGTCATTCCACCTTCTGGGCAGTGCATGAAATCCTTCCTTTCCAAATCTGAGGCCTAATGTAGAGCCAAACCATGCTGTTTTACCTTGTAAATTTCCTCTTTTACCAAAAAAACCTCGTTGTTTTAGCACTGGGACAACAAGAAAAGGTGCTCAATTGATTCTTCTTCGTAATTGCAGACTGGACATGTGGGGTGTTTATTGAATACATAGCCCCCATATATAGCCATTCCAATTGGCAATGCATTCTTCTGTGCATTCTAAATGAAAGTTTTGATCTTAGGCTATACTCTTAAGGCTCCAAATATCCCTCCATTTGGTAGTATGACTATGCGAGGTGTGGTGTCATACTTGCTGGTCCTCAACATTTTTTTCCCATTCCTGATGATTTCTAGCTCTTCATCACTGAAAAATTGGGTGATCAGGTTTATGTTCCACCCCCTCCTACAACTGGAGCATAAGATCTTTTCACCATGTAATATTCTCTCAACGCTTCTTTATCTTTTATTAATAAAATCTGGATGACTTAAAAAAAAAAAAAAAGAACAAAAAACACCATGAAATTGTTTGCATAAGGCAGAAGGGGATTTTAAGTTTTCTTTCCATGTTTTGAGCTTTGTTTGCGTCCTCTTAGGTTAGGTTCAACTCTCCTCAACCAGTAAAAGGAGAGAAATTGTTATTCCATGCCATTTGGATTTTTTTCTTTTTTCTCCATATGAATGAACAAAGTAGTCAATTATCCCATGTTTTTCTTTTCTTTTTTATCATTCCTATATGATTATTCCACATTTTCTCATGTTATAGAATTTTTAGAGCTAGTACCCAAGTATAGAACAAGAGGGCTGTCTCTTGATCCTGATCACCAAGACTCCAGATTGATTGAATACAACTAGTTAATCACATATATTTGGGTTTAACCTTCACCAAAAAGAACATATATTTGGGTTTGACAAGAGCAAAGTCAAATTATTAGTTTGGCAGACTGGGCTATTAATCGTAGTTCAACCGGGGTAACGGGCACCCAACCGGAACCCTGGCCGGTCCAAAAGTCCTCCCAGTTATTGTGGATTATAAAGACACGTTCAGCTCTTTCCGGGTTTTTCCGATTTTCCGGTTTTGGTAAAACCCGGGACGGTTTTAACGGGTTGGTCAGATCCCCATTTTTCCTTTTTGTTTTTCAATTTAAAATTCCCAAACGGCACCGTTTCAGGCTATGGCAAAGTAAAAAAAAAAAAATGCTGAACAAAATAAGTTAAACCCTGCTTCATTTCCCAGTTCTTACTTCTTCTTCTTCGCCTTTCTCTTCTCAATTCTAACGATCGTTCACTGCCGCCTCGTTCTCGCCGTCGTCGGTTGCACCTCGACCCAACAGGTAATCGGTGATATTTTTCTTATTATTAATCAGAAATTTACGGTTTTCTTTTTTGTCGATAAACACAATCCGAATTATGATGATGACGATAGTTTTATATATTAAGCAAAACCTTTAAAATTTTAGGTTATCCATAGTCGGAATTCAGTATACTTAATAAATTATTACCTCATAAATATGCATTCTTGGTGCTCTCCCATGCGTTTTGAATTGGTTCCTTCTTGGTGATTGAATCATAGTTACTTTATGAGTACTTACATGTTTTTTTTTTTACAACAACAATGATTGGAGATTGAAACATAGTTGTTTTTCCTTCAGGAACAGGGGAGACTTAGATGGAGGCGGATGTTATGGGTGATTGGGAGATGAGTGGCCCTGATCGGTTCTCCGAATTGCCGGTGGGTGTCATCCACCGGATCCTCTCCTATCTCCCGACCACCAAAGACGTGGTTGCTACCAGCGTCTTGTCCAAGCCGTTGCTTCGCGCCTATTCCAGCTTTCCTATAACGGATTTCTCCGCCTCCAATTGCGGTTGCTCTATCGAAGACGCGAATGAGAGAAATATTAAGAAATTTTTTGTCAACAGGCGCAACTTCCTCAAGTTTGTGGCCGATTCCTTGGCCAGACAACTTAAGGAATACTCGTGCATCCGAAGCTTTCACCTCTCCTTGAGCCTCCACTTCGCTGATCTCAATACTGTGCATCTCTATCGTAGGATTGATAATTTGTTGCCCCTTGTCACCTACAATCCTCAGTCACTGGATTGCATCCACCTTGACTTTACAACCGTTTTAACTACCGATGGTAAACCTTTCGATTACGCCTATCTTTATCCTGTTCCAGAAACCCTCTCCACCAACTGCTTTGCCTGCACTTCTCTTGGCTTTGGGGGATGTAGTTTCCGGGCTCTTGATGAATCTACCATCTGCTGGCCCTCTCTTCAGGTGCTCTCTGTGGACCACTCCTATGTGGCGGATTCCATGATTCAAAACTTGGGTAACATCTGCCCTCTCCTCCACACCCTCACTCTGTCTTACTGCACTGGACTGAGTAGCTTCAACCTTATTGGCCTTGACAAACTTAACAACCTGAAGCTGGTCGACAATAACTTCACCGACAGGACTATTATCAAGATAGATCATGCACCTAGTCTCCAATACTTGTATTGTCGGGGGATTAGCAAGGATGGCCATATTCATCTTGGTCGCTGTGAGAAACTCGAGGTCATAAAGATCAAGACAACCTGTGTCTCTAACCATCTGCTCCAGCATATCCTTTCTCCTGCTTTCCCGGCCCTCAAAGTCCTGGTAGTGACTTGCGGAGTTCTACAAACAAGGATGGATTTTTCCAGTTGGTGCCTTGAGAAGCTGAAGCTCATAGCACCAAACTTGAAGGAGATTGATATTCGTGCCCCTAGCCTGCATTCATTCAAATTCATCATCAACAGCGACTTCAGTTTCCCTCGCTTGTTCTCCTTGGACACCACAAGCCTGTCTCAAGTTGAGTTTAGTTTCTATCCCTCCATGGAGCTGTACGCTTTCCGTTTCCTGATGATGAGGGAATTCCTTGCAAAATTGAACCACCCTTCGATCACTCTCAACTTGCTTTGGAGCCGTAGGGTCACCTATCTTTTTCCGGATAACTTCAAGGGTAATGTTCCTTCCTTGCCCTGTATAAAAAATTTGGAGCTGAAGATTGCATATAGAACAGAAAGACTTAAGAGTCCGGTGGATAAGAGTCACGAAGCTCTGGTGGATGGCCTGCTCTTGATGTGTCACCCGGAATCCATCTTACTTGAGTTGGGTTATGGGTCTAACTCCGATTGCATAGTGGCCTTCATAGAAAAACTCAGGCACAGATATGAAACTCGGGATTGTTGCTCATATACCCATATCAGGTGCTGGAGGCATGACTTGGAAGACTTTGAGATGGAATGCTTGGGACAGAATGGGGATATAAAGGCTCTTCCAAAGTCTTTGAATTCAATGCAATGGCTTGCGCCAGAGGACAAGATTTGTTTCAGACTGAGATGGTGCACCATCTAACCTTATGCTTGGTTGATTACAAAGCGAGATGGTGCGCAATGTAATTTTTATTCCTTTTGGATTATGCATTTCGCTTCTCTTCACCTCGCAATAATGTTTGGGAGTGAGAGTAGTTTGGCCAAGGACAGGGGCTAGTATGACTCTTCGAACTCATTTCAATTTGGATTGTGTCTTTCATTTAATTTTTGTTTCAAAGACCTATACTATTTATGTATGGTGGATGCTATGCTTCTTGTTGTAGAAATTGTCGATTGTCTGCATTGATAACAATGAGGTGGATTTGAATTTTGTAAATCCGTTCACATGTCACATGACGTTTGAACTGGAGCTCCACTGAGGATCAAATCTTGTCCAAAACGGATGCACTAACCTCAAAGGATGTTCTGAAGCAAATGAAGTACTGACAGGGCCATAATAACCTTATATTGCCTGAGGTTCAACTCTCTCATTCTTTTCTTCTTTTCTTTTTTCTTTTTCTCTAAAGCATAGAACTTTAGATCATATTAATCTGCCTTCATTAATCCGAACTGAATCTCAGATATAATTAAGAGCTTTCCATTCTATCTCTCAATCAATTTCTACTGAAATCCTAAGGATTAATTTCTGTAGTTAGAGTTAGTTTAACTGATTCTTTTCAAATCATAGCTTCAGCTGTTTGTGCTTCTTTTGATAGTTAAGCGATCCACAATGATCGTGATCCCTTCATGATTCCCGCAAACAATTCCTAACCCTGCTTCCTGCTTCCTTGGTGGTTTTATTCAAGGATGCGCCACAATTATTTGAACTTGATTTTCTCCCAATTCGGTTTTGTCCATGTGTCTGATCCTCTAGTGTTTGGTGTTCTAGAGGATATTGGAGCACTTCTATATAACTCTTTAGCTTCTCTCCAAAGCGATCGGATCCGCCTGCTCACCATAAAAAACACAACTATTTCGCATTTTTCAGATTTGCCACATATATGGTACACGCTGCAATGCTTTGTGACCTTTCCTTCTCAAGTCATTCCACCTTCTAGGCAATGCATGAAAGCCTTCCTTTTCAAATCTGAGGCCTAAGGTAGAGCCAAACCATGCTGTTTTACCATGTAAATTTCCTCTTTTACCAAAAGACCATGCTCTTTTAGCATTGGGACAACAAGAAAAGATGCTCGGTGGATTCTTCTTCGTAATTGCAGACTGGACATGTATGGTGTTTATTCATTAGCCCCCATAGTCATTCCAATTGGCAATGCATTCTTCTGTGCCTTCTAAATGAAAGCTTTTATCTTAGGCTATACTCTTAAGGCTCCAAATATCCCTCCATTTGGTCTCGATACCATTTGATGAGCTGGTATGACTATGCGAGGTGTAGTGTCATACTTGCTGGTCATCAACATTTTTTGCCATTCCTGATGATTTCTAGCTCTTCATCAATGAAAATTTTGGGTGATCAGTTTTATGTTCCACCCCTCCTACGATTGGAGCGCAAGATCTTTTCACCAATAAGGGGAAGTTGTGGAGTATTCCACCTTGAATTATCACATGAGCTACAAACTGAACAAAATCAATAAAAAGTTTTATTCCTTAGACAGTGTACATGTCTAGTTCGAGGATCTCCATTTATTTAGTAATAAAGTGATATTAAACCACCGAACATATATATGGAGAAAAACAAAGTCTTTTAGTTTAAGCCCAAAATTAAACCCTTTCAAAGCTAAAAAAATATGCAGGACCATCCAAGACCACGAATCTCTTCCCATCCTCAACAACAATGCCAGCTGATCCGCACCTAGGCCTTGGGCAAGGCCTACTTGAAGTATCAACACAATTTGGGCACCATCGAATAGTGTATAGACCTTGTTCACCCCTGACAATATTAAAGAATTGAAGTGTGGAGGAGGCTTGTGATCCTGAAGCAACGATATATCTCCTTCTTGTGTCAGGATTCTCCTGACCAACCCTCCATGCTGTGGACATAACACAAGTACTTGCTGCCTCAAATTGGACAGTAAAGTCTCTACCTTCCCTTATGGTATTCCCGTCTGCGGCATCCCTTGGCCTGAAGGTGACAGGAAAGCCCCGTGATCCGCTTCCAAGGGCTTCTTGGCCAACATATAATGGGCAAGAGTTATTCTTGTCCTCCAAGGTTAGGCCACCGGCAATGTCTGTTGCCGCAGGGTTGATATAGTATTCGGTGCCGCTTGTGAGCGGGCGTCCTTGTGTGTCCAACACAGCGGGGTCGGATTGAGCCCAACTTAATGTAGCCATGGCTAACCACACAAGGGTCAAGCTTCCCATCAGCTTCATCAACATGGCTGCTGCTTGCTCTAATATTAACTTGATTGAAGAATAGTTTGAAATAAATGATGAGAAAGTATTGTGTTGTAATTGCTGTGTGCAATTTCTAGTTAGGTTGGTGTGATGTGGTATTTATAGGACATGGGTCTTATCAATATATGGGTTAGACATGTAATAACGTCATTATGGATGCGGCACGGCAGTAAAAAAAGTCCATTTCGATTATCCTATACAGAGTACAGGTCGACGTTGAAGAATTTTTGCATCTTTTGGTCGTAAGTAATCGCTTGCGTGCATATAAGTGCTTTGAAAACAGTATCAAGATTAAATGGTGCACAAATATTGGAGAACCGTAATTCAGTTTATTTGACGTAGGAGATGGTCTGGCTATAATTCCTTTGACAATGTCAATTGGGAGTTGGCAAATGTTTAGACGTGGGCTATTTCTCGTACATGGGCCACTTTTGTTGATCAACAAGAAAAGTCTTCCGTTTGGCAAGTAATCAAGCATGATTTTTGTTCACATGCAGCCCAATTAAATAAAAAATCACTGTACGAAAGCGCAGCGACGTCGTTGTTGGAGTTTAAAGCTAATGACCAAACCAACAAGGCTTAGAGTTCAAAGCTACTTAATAGTATTTGTTTTTTTCGGAGATAAAGCTTATTAGTATTTTTTTTTTCTCTGAATAGCTTATTAGTATTGTTAACCAACGATTAGGATAGGAATTTGCCTCGTTGTTGGATCTTCCTCTTTGTTGCAAATTAATTATAAATATTTTAAGATTCAATATAGATAATATGAAGGTTTAAGACTTCAAATGTATTTTTTCATGCACATAAGGTCATGCTTAAACATTTTTTTAGCTGGTGTTACTCCCTGAGTTGACTGAGCAACAAGTCTTTCATCATCTCTTTGTAGCTGCGGAGCTCTTCCAATGCATCTTTCGTCTTTTTTCGTTGCAACAAACTGAAGCCTGTTGAACTGTTGATGCCTCAGAGTTTGGGGAACCTTCAAGAAGCTTGTTGCTGAACCATATTCTTTTTTGTTTTATTTTCTTCCTTGCATATTTACACTTTTTGAGTATCGTTAAGCTGGTTCATTTGCATTAAACTGAAATTAAATTGGGAAATAATTTATGTATGAAAGATAATTGAAGTACATTGAGTTCAATCTATATCAAGAGGACTGAATACTTTCAAGTCCAACCAAACAACCCTCTTCAAATGTCTTATTGAACAATGAAGTATCTCCATCTATCACATTGACAATAAACCACTC
This sequence comes from Turnera subulata, assembly GCA_028386065.3. Taxonomy (NCBI): domain Eukaryota; kingdom Viridiplantae; phylum Streptophyta; class Magnoliopsida; order Malpighiales; family Passifloraceae; genus Turnera; species Turnera subulata. Next base: position 36,393 of record JAKUCV010005796.1, on the reverse strand, counting down.
ATTTCTCTATGTATGTATAGGAATAATTAACCTTAAGCCCTTTGGAACCTAAAAGGAAATGCAGGACCATCCAGGACCAACAATCTCTTCCTATTTTCCACCACAACCCCTGCAGACCCACACCTAGGCTTTGGACAATTTCCGGAAAGACAATTCGGACACCATTCTAAAATATAGAGATTCAGTTCATTCTTGACAATATTAAAGAATCCAAGTACAGAAGATGATGCCACTGATCCGGCAACAACAGACCTTCTTCCCGTCTTCCGATTCACCTCACCTACCCTCCATGTAGTAGATTGGCCGCAAATACTCGACCCTGAAAATTGGATGGTAAAGTCTCTAGTCTCCCTTATAATATTCCCTTCTCTAGTCACCCTTGGTGCAAAGGTGACCGGAATGCCATGTGACACGACCACTCCAAGAGGTTCTTGGCCAACGTGGAGTGGACATGAGCCATTGCGGTTCACCAATGTTAGCCCACCAGCAATGTCGGTTGCTGCTGGGAGTATGTAGTACTCTGTGCCGCTTGTAAGAGGTTTGCCATCGGTGTCCACCACAAATGGCCAGGTTTGAGCTTGAGTGGATGTGGCTACCAGTAGCCACCACACAAGAATCAAGCTTCCAGTAAGCTTCAACATTGCTGCTAATTAACAGAGCATAAATTAAGAAATTATAATATTGTGGAGTAAGTAGTGTATAATTGTTTGTGCAATTGCTATTTTGCTAAGGCTAAGGTTTGGTGCGGTATTTGTAGGACATGGGGCTTACACAAAATGACAATGTGGGTATGGTTCTTGTCATGAATAATGTCTGTCTCAAGACATGGTCAAACTCAAAGATGCTATAGTGGCTGTTGCGGATGGCTCTTTTGTGGTGGCTGTTCTAAATGGCTCTTCCTCTCGGGGTACCCTACAACTAGTGGAATTGAAGTTGATTAAGAAAAAAAAACAAATAAGGTCATAAATAATTGGAGCTGCTCCTAGATAATTGGTGCAAATCCTATAGACATTCGTCATATTTTTGTTCATAGAACTATAAATTTCTTCCTTGCGGTCATGGAATCAAGGGTGGCAGTGGCAATGGCATTGTCATTTTTGTTCCCATCTGGCCATATCTCTTTTACTAAGTCTTTAATGATTGAGAGCAAAAATAAAAAATTAATAAATAACCGAGTTCCAACACAAACCTTCAGCCATTTAATAAAAAACAAATGTACACTGAAGGGTATTAGTTGAGGTGGGGAGTACAAAATAACATTTAGATCAAACACCATATGGATTGCAGTTTGCATCTTCCAATTAACAAGAATGTCTTACGTTAGGGCAAGTAATCAAAGGATTCCCTCAGGGGTCTAACTAGTCTCTTTTAACAAGAATGTACTAAAGTACTTTGAAAATTATAACAAGGTTAAATGGTACACCCCGGTAAGACATGGTCTCATCCTTTGAGAGTGTCCATTAACAATAATAAAGGTCTTCCATTCATAGTAATCAAAGGCCGCATGATTTCTGTTCACATGTAGCCGGTGTAAATAAAAACTAATGACCAAAACAAGAAAGATTAGAGTCTAGAGCTAGCTTATTAGTATTGTTTTTTTTTTTCATTATAAACCTTTGCTAATAGAGAGGATATGAGCCATTGCGATTCACCAAGCCACCGCCAAATGTCAGTTTTCTACTGGGAGTATGTGGTACGAGGGATTGAATCCCAATGTAATGAATTTTTTAAATTTTTTCACCTAAATTGTTTGAAAAATTTGTAAACTAAACCTTATAAGATTTCATTTGGTCCAAAATTTTAATATTGTGTGGCGTACCATTTGGGATTTCTAGTATGCATTAGCTTACATTTACGTAAATGTGTGATGGACGAGTCTAAATTTTCATATGGGAAAATTTTGAAATTCAGGATGAAGACTATAATGATTATCGCTGAAAAAATCTCAGTGTCAAAATTTTTAAAGGCTCACCCTAGCACGTCTCAAATTCTATTAGAACATCAATTGGTTCTTCACCGGTTAGTAAAGAATCAAAACTCCAGTACCATCCATCTTTACCTTGCTGAAGATAATTTGAGAAAATATTTTCAGCAGCCATACTGAAAAGCGGGACTTTAATATTATGATCTTGCCAGCAAAGATGTATAAGAAACTAAAAAAATCTCTTTCCTGAATTCATCGCAATTTACGGAAAATAGAAAAGATTTTGTTTGCTAGAAGTTAGACCAAGGACTAATAAGCTTAAACGGATTGGGAAATCATAATTAAATTAAATTATACAAATTATATAGGTGTTTCTAGATTTTAACAAAAGAATAGAAGAGTACAAGCCTAACAATTATTGTAGAAATACTTGCAAACAATTCGAGTTTCCATTTAAAAAGTTTTTCTAACCAACTTTATTTATATTTTCTTCCACCGTCTTATTTCAAGGAAAAGTAACACACTTATTGATGTAGTAAATCAAAGAAGCAAAAAGTTCATCCATATGTCATTCAATGTAGCGCACTTTGTATATGATGGAAGGTCATACCATAAGAGGAAAAAACTTTTGGAGACTTTCTTGCGGGGGCTGAAAAAAAAAAAGAAAAAGAAGAAAGGATAAGAATTTTAGACCCATTGCTAGAGTTAAAGTTGTTGTATGGTGCGTCCAGTTCCAATATGGACGTGGACCTGCGGACAATTTCTCCCCAACCTCATTGACCGATATTATCTTCCCGGACTTGGATGTTATCCGTATCAGTTTCATCTCAGCCAGTTTTCCTGAGCCTACTTCAATTTAGATATGTTCGGAATTTTGGTCCCTTGTCCTGTATTGTCTTATTATGTTTATGATGCTTATCACGTTTCTTGTATAAGATAGAAGTCGACTTGAGCTACCGACTTCTAATCATGTATTGAGCTCACGTATATTCTTAATATACTTCCCGGTTCACACCAAAAAAAGTTGTTGTATGGTTTGAGTTGTCAATAGGCGAAGTAAAAGAGCAACCTCCACTGCACTAGTTACAAAGAAATCCTGAGACTGAAAAGAAACTGAAAAATTGGGATTGTGCAAAAACACCCTATAACAATATATGAGGTCCCTTCAATATATACTGGTAAGACTAGGATTATGATGGTAAAAAGAAAATAACAAATGAAATGCCCTACAAACATTTGTCCATTTTGAATGGATGATGTATTACATAGAACTTTCTATCGAAAAAAAATGTATTACATAGAACTGTGTGTACTTGCACTTAAACACTATCCATTTTAATGTATGCATTAGCTTGCATTTACTTCACTCGCATTTTGCAAATGTGTGATGGATGAGTCCAAATTCTTATATGTGTAAGTTTGAAATGCAAGATGAAGAGTATAATGATTGGAGCAGTGTCGAAATCATTAGGGGAGCATCAAAATTTGTCTTTTGGGGTGAACGAAAATAAGGGAGGAGCTTGGATTTTTGTGCCCGATCCATTTTACTCACACCAAGATTGGGTTCTCCATCCGGGATAAAGTGGATACGCTTCTGAAAATGTTTTAGGGAAATTATGTCCATTTATCATTTAACCTTGGAGCAAATTCATTTTATAGATTGCTTGCGGGAGTAAATGACTCTAGCACATGTCAAAAGACTGATTTTAATAGGTGTTGATTTGATATATCCTATTGGAGAATCTGCATTGTTGCACTCTAATCAATTGGAATCACTTACTTTGGTGGCTGATATAAAGAAGGTGAACCAAATGTTTGCCTTGGAGCGATTGTTAATCGTTCAAAACTTTTGGTCAGTTTTCAAGTTGAATCCGCTACAGTCACTTCCTGCCATTTACCTGGAAGAGACAACTCGATATTGATTTGAACTCGGTGCAAGAATTGGCATTAACTGCCTATGACACACATTCCATGGGCGTTTCAGACACTTCAATTTTTTCGTCAATCAAAACATTGACATGGTGTTTGTCAATGACCACTGAACAGATTTACGATAAAATCTAGGGATTGAGTTTTAAAAAAAAAAAAAATCGACCGTGTAAAGGCAACGACAAATATTGTTTGTTTCTTTCAATGTGTATGTGAATGGGAAAAATTGCGTAGTTGATCACCATCGTATCTTGTCAATATTTGCGCTTCTTAATCATTGCGTTCTGTTCGTTTTTCAAGGTACCTAAAAGAGGCCTTTCTTAGGTTAGGTGTGTAGTAGAGGTTGAGTTATTCAGTTTGAAATGCCCGAAGGAGGTAGTAACAAGGCTTACTCAAGTAGCTCATCGAAGCAGACCTGAGATCAGAGACCGAAGAGACACAGAGGAGAAAACAACAGCGCTAACGTTTGTCATCAAAAGTAATGCTCATTGTATAAATTGAATTGCTCCTACTAATTAGAAGGCAGATTTGGGCTATTGTTATAATGTCTAATCAAACAGTAATTTTATGACTTGATGGGCACAATCTGTCATATTAACTTGGGAAACTCAAGAATGGTATTATTTTTTTTGCATGCATCCAGAACTTACCGAGGATGCCATGGTAGTGTCGGGTAAGGCGGTTTTGGAACATATCTTGGCTTTAATTTCAAATCTATTTTTCTGATGATATATTCTGGTCGTTTTGTGTTATCATTAGGTCATTGCTACCTTGATATGTTGAGAAGGAGAAGGCCAAGGCCAAAGACTTGCACCCAAAGCTTTTAGGTAGAATGTTTTTCTTCTTTGCTTGGGGAGGAAGTGGTGGAATAACAACTTTGCTCACATCGGAAAAACCTATCTTTGAGAGTTATTTTTTCTTTTCGTGTTTATGTATTATAAGTTTTCTAATTCCAATATATAAGATAATTTGCAGCCTTGACTTCAGTAATAATTTGGTGAGCATTCAAGTCCTCAACTACATAGCAATCTTGTGTTGCTGTAATTTACATAATGAATGACAAACATATACATTAGTCCCTTCTGTATTTGCTTAGTAATCATGAGCTCCAACATTGGAAGAATGAACGAGAACGATTCAAAGCACTTGCAGTCTTTGTACTGGCAATTTGATCTCTTTTGTTGCTTTCTGGGTATCCTTGTTGCTTGAATCATTGTTTAAATACTTATAAATTTTAATGTAGGCTGACTGGTCTATTATCATGTGAAGGAAAAAGGAAGCAGATACGAACTCGGGAGTATAAAGATGATGCCGCACAAAATACCTTTTAATTACACTGCAGAATCTATAATTCAAGAGCTAGAATTGCAGTTGCGCAAATTTGCAGTTGAAAGAAATAAAATTGAGATTAAAAATGGCAGAAGCAGGTTCAGGTGGGAGAAGAGCATATTTTGTATTGTTCTTATAGAAATTGGAGCTTGTGGTTTTCATAACGTTTCATGACACAGGGTAGGTTATATATGCACACACATAAAAAAAGCCAGTAAATGTGCCTTCAACTATAAAGTTCAAGTTACCATCCAACACGCCTCACTTATACACAGGAAACGGGCGCTAACAAAACACTCAGAACTCTACTATAAAATCCCTTGAACCATTGTTCTGTACAGCTGAGGAACTATTAACATGAGTCCAAAACTTAGTTGCAGTGCCACAGAGGTAGGCTTGATGACGAAGAGCACTTCAGCAAAACTTCTCCAGAGTTGGCTCAACCAGCTTGACTGAGCAACAAGTCTTTCATCATCTCTTTGTAGCTCTGGAGTTCTTCCAATGCATCTTTCGTTGTTTTTGTTGCAATGAACCCCGAAGATGCAACAGCTGAAGCCTGCTGAATTGCTGATCCCTCATAGTTTTGCGAACCTTCTAGAAGCTTGCTGGCCCCTACTTCAGACCCTGGTACTTGTAACACATTGACCGATTTAGAGAAGTCTTGCCGTAAAGGTGGGGCTTTCTTCAGCATACGCACAAGTGCACCAACAGCGGCATCTTGTGATTTTCTCATTGGAAAAAGCACTGCAGGTCCCTGAGGATCACACAGAAGTCCTTTCTGATCAAAAGACTCAGGCCTGCAAGGATAAGCACAATATATTAACACAGATAAGCAGAAGAAGTGGGCTACATTCGGAATCAATGATTGTTGATTTCCATAAAACAGGCTTTAAGTAGATTGATTCACGCTACAAGTGGTAAGAAGTATACCAGATACTTCAATATAAGACATGAACATCTGTGATTAAAGTACAACTCCAAGAAAATGCTACATTGAATTCCACATTCTACAGCAGAATTTGAAAGCTTTTGTCCTTTGAGAGAGAGGGGCGGTAAAGTACAGCACAATTTGGTTAATGAGTAGCATAATTTTAATCCTACTGATTCCAGATTCTATGACTAGGAAACCTCAAGAGTTAGAATTCTTGGCTGCCATACAAGGGCTTGGATGGACAAACAAAATGTGTAATAAGAAATTAAAGGCAGACAAAATAAAAGAAAAGGGTAGCATCCTGCATATCCTTAATGGCTTATGATCATATCCTACTTCTTTCAGGTTTCATAATCAAGTGACATTGTGGACAATGTCCAATCATGGGTGTCCACAAGAACTTTCTAATGACAAAAACATGATTCCATGTCTTCAATACCAAGGAAGACTACTACCTCTTGTGATATGCTACCCATATAATCCAACATATGAAGTAAATGAGTAAATTTAGAAGCCTTCTCCATCTTTCACCCAATCACAGCAGAGTTATTCCATTAACATAAAATCCAATTCTTCCAGCAATTAAACACCATATGAGTAGATACAATCACATAATTCTCCATCTCCTCCTCTTCACTGTGCACCATCATTACACTCCATCTCTCGGACAAATGTTAGTTGTACCCTCTCCAAACTCCATTTATCATATTCCTTCTGCCAAAACTTTTTTAAAGAACTCTGCTCTCCCAAGTCCAAGAATTGAAAAGGCAAATTTAGGGTAACAAGTAAATTTTCTTATTGCCATGATGGTTTCAATCTTGATTTCTATCTCCTTGACATATTCTCAACATCTTACCCTTTCACACAGATAAGCTACAATATTTTTACACAAAAAATGGATGACACTTTGGGAGGGAAATTTCCAGTGAGAAACTGGACCTCGGAGAATTTGAATCCCCGCCAGGCATAGTGAAGAACTCAGAACAAAAACAAATGCCAGATTTCTGGTTCCAAACATCTTTTCTTTGTTTTCCATATATAAATATACATCACAATAAAGAAACACATCAATCAATTGAATGCAGTACCTGCTACCCTGATCAGTCATATCATCATCCTCAACATCAAAAGGGCAAGGAAATTCGGAATCATCGTAATCATCCGGGAAAGACCTGCTGGGACTTCTGGAAAATGATACCTGTGGAGAGATGTTGAATGGCGTCTTCACCATATACTTTCTAGGATCATCTTTCCCAAGAGAAAATAACTACAGTAAATGGAAAGCATGCTAAATTAAAAATTCATATCAGAAATAAACCCCAACTTAAGTAGCATATACAATACCTTCTCAACAGTTGAACCACTTTTACCGGTCTTAGGATCAACCAGTCTGGTACCTCTGAGTGGGGGAGACGGAGGCAAAGTCTGCCGGTCAGAATACATAGGTGAACTACCAAGCTTTGCAGCCGGTATGCTGACTGGTGCACTTTCAGAACGTAAAAGAGCCTTAGAAAGATGACTCCCAGGAATATAGATAGGTGGGGAAGGCGAAGGGGAAGGTGAAAAGTTGGGAGAAGGATAATACTCATCATAACTTGGGTTTTGCTTATGAACAAAAGAGGTTTCAGGTGGATGTGGGGGTAAGGTTATAGGTGGATAACCACGAGAACCTAGATTTGGTACTGATGCCGGAGGCTCTGAATGTGTAGGTGACGGTGAGAAAGCAAATGATGGTGGTGATGCTCTGTACCTGTCAAAACTCCAGCTATGCCGTCTCGAAAATGGCAAAGATGCTGGAGAGCCATGTGACACAGGCAGGGAAGGGAACCTCTTTAGCGGTTCTGCCAATGGGCTCCCAACATAATCAGGGATAAATTGTGGGGACATTGGGGTAGATGGTTCAGAGCTTACATCTGACAATGATGAACGGTACAGCACCAACAGGCTAAGCCTACCATAGGAGGTATCCACAGGGGTGAATACAAATCGCTGCATTTCACCCTCTTCTTTACGCGTGAAAGGCTCAACAAAAGAAGACACCCTATGCATAAGAGTGCATGTACAAATTTGTCCGGATGAATTGATGTCACGAAAAATCTTATAGGCAGGCAAAAGCCTAACGGTAGCATACAAAGACCTCAAAAGTAAAATTGATTTCTTATAGAACGTGTGCAACGAATTGCTTGATCTCCTATTCCCTGAACCACCATCCCTAGACCTCCTACCCTCATATTGTACTATCCACCTCTCTATGATCTTTTCACTCCTAGTCTCATTTCCCCCTAATTCTTCCTGATCAGAGCTCCAACGAGCAGGGTACCTGTCCTTCAGCGAATAATTCCTATCAAAGTCCCCTTTTGAAGAAAAACCAACAGGATCCCCACCAAGTAATCTCTGCACCAAAATTACATCAACCACCATAGGTCCTGGATTGCTAGGGTGCCAGAGATCAACATTCTCAAGGGCAGCAGGGCATTCCCTGAGTGCCAAATTGAACCACTTATCCCTGGGTCTCACACTAGAGGAAGAGGACGATGAAGAACAAGGAGATGATGTAACTTGCTCCCCACTATAGTTACGCGAGGACATGTAAGGGGACCTAGACTCGAGAATTATCTGGAGACTCTTTGGAAAGAATTCTGTGATGATTTGTTCCATTTTTGCAGCTTCAGTGTGAGTGTTATTATGCGAGGATGCCATAATTCAAAACACTTCACTAGACAATGCAAAGCACAAATCCTATAAAGGGAATACAAAACACAAAGATTAGAACCCCACTGCAAGCAAACAAGGAGACACAACCGCAATCCAAATTCTCAATCTTTCAATGAAAAAAACAGAACCCAGATACTAAAAGGCTCATCCAAACAGAAATGATCATGAAAGGAGGGCAAATATAATGAAACATCTATTAATATTCAGCTAGAATTCCCATATATCAACCCAAAACCAAAAAAAAAAATAAGGCAGCAAGAGAACTCACTCTATCACTCGCTATCCTCTGAAAGAACCGGGCTTTGTATTAAAAGAGAGGTCCTTTATGGGTCTTCTGTTACTGCGGTGGTTTATGTTTCCCATATCAGTTGACGAAATTCAGTTGTTGCGTTGCTTGGGAGATTAAAGGAAGAACCCTAAAACCAGGGGCGTGAAAAATTATAAAAGTGGTTGAGAAGATTAAGGTGGTGTTTGTCAGTATGTTGTTTGAAGAGGAGAACCGAGGAGTCGTCAAGAGTTGAAGCGTCATACTAAGATCTTTTTGATTGGTTCATCTAATAACTTATCTTTGCTCTTTTCTTCCTTCCTTCCTTTTTTCCTTTGCCTTTTATAGTTTCCACTCACACTAGTAGTACAGATTACTGAACATAACCACAGCAGGAACACACAAAACACAAAAACTCCAAAAACAACCGAGGCTTCGTGCGAATGCGGGGGCCCACTGGAAGAGCAATCCTGATCTTGCTACGTCATCGTTTTGTTTTAATCATCGAAGGTGTGATGATGGATGCAGAGGATTGGCACCTGGTTGGTTCTGTGATTGTGGTCTAATCCACCGGCCCAAATTTGGTGGCTTATGGGCTTTTTTCTTTTTCTCTGTTGTTGATTTTTATTGATTTTGGGCTCGGTGTGGGTTTGTGTGTGAGTTATGCATCGTATTTTTCTGGTCCAAGAAGAGGGAAAGGGTAAAGTCTCGTTGGCAACTTATTACGGGCTGCAGTCCACTTATAGCAACGTTTCCCATTGGTTAATGATATTTCTTTTCAATTTCAAATTTTGTGAATATAAAAAAAAATCATTTAATACGATTTGAAATTCAGTTGCTAGACAAAAAAAAAATACTGAAGCATGCAAAATTCTTACTGTTTAATGCCAATTCTATGTTTTTTTAATATTCGAAAAACATTTTAATTATTTCATATTAAAAATATACAATACAAATCAATACACTCTGTTTTCTGTTTTTCATTCTGTAATCTTCTATGAATATCTACACACACCAAATTGTTCTTAACCACTAACAAAGTCAGTATCTCGTGGCAATTCCCTAGGGGCCACCTTTGGAGTTTTTATTTTTTTTTTCATGTAAGTTCTTATAGCGATGTGAATTTGGCCCCTCTTGATTTTATTTTTTCATTTAAGTCATTACCATTCCATGAATAATTTTCTATTGGCCCCTGATTATGTCTTCTTTTTTTTTATACTACCTAATGGGCCCTTACGCCCCCGCTACCACCTAAACTATTCCTAAATCCTAATAACACAAATGGTAAACGCCCCGACTTGAACCGGGTGGCTTCCACGGAGGGAACGCAACCAAAGGTTGCTGGCCGGCCCCTAATTATGTCTAAATTGGCCACTTTGTAGAACAGCCGCCAAAGCGGTTAAACGAAGCCACAAGGAGACAATAATTTAAGGTTTATACCATTTGTACGAATTCAGGGTAAAAGAAATTTATCGATTATACCTTTATATTAAAGTTGGGGCGTCCAGTCATATTCTTTTGGCCACTAATAATATCGTTGTTTAATGGAGGGACCAGGGTTAGCTTCTCTTGTCCAAAGGGTCGTTCCTCTTTTTATCGTAAAGGCATCCACTTAGCTTCTCTTCTGTTTTTTCTCCTTCCTCATTTTTTTTATTTGTCCTCTTTTCGTTTTCTTCATTTTAATTCCTCCACCGTTGGTTCAATGGGTTAGGATTTGGAGGTTTTCTTAGAGATGGATCACTTATAAATACCATGTTCGCATGAAAAAGAACTTTGTTTATCACATTTTTTTTGCAATTGTGGCAAGAAATATAGTATTAACATTGACCCACAATCTAGTGCGCTCCCATGTTAGCTGTTTGTGGTGCATGATCTTGTTCTTGGCTCGACTTCCACTGAAATCTCCTGTTGCTGCACTAAATGACTAGCCAATGAAATTGGAGCATAAGTGCGGCTCCCTTAACTAATTTGTTTATTTATCCCCGCTAAATGTCTCATAGATCAAGACATGCAACAAGGAGAATGAATAAAGAATTCTTCAACGTTGTTCATTCTTGCAAGCGGCAAATACGACACGAGGAGATTACTTTTCTGATTGGATGGCTTTAGGATAACCAATATTTATCCAACAAACAATTACAAAACTAAGTAAAATGCTTTTATCAGAACCCTGAACCTTCCATTAGGAGGCAAATCACATACCGAGTAGACAGATAAGCATATCTCTTAAAAGCCATCATACACTTTTGTAAAAATGCTTTGCTATTTGTTTGTAAATCATTTTCCTAAAAACGTACGCTCAATAAAATCACCATTAAAGCACTTTAATACTCCAATTTATCTTGAATTATGGACGAATAGTTGAAATACTTAGAGAAAATTAGCCCATTAAGACAAAAAAAAAAATGGTTGAAATTCAATAATGAAATTTGTGTTGAAGCATCAAGCACAAAAGTTACTTCTTCAACCTTGCATTGATGGTCCTCCGTACGAATCTCAGCTTGCACAAATGTCCCAACAAGAATAACCACCAAACCAACAGTAGCATACTGAGAATAGAATCAAAAAACCTCTATATCAGTACTGTTCCCCAGTATGTTTCCCACTTCTCATCAGAGTCTTGTTGAAGCAAAAAAAATATTGAGGCCAAGATAAGAAATTAAGCACGTGCATCACTATCAACGAGATCTCCTGGCAAATAAGATAATCCCATCTACCCTTCTACCTTTGGTCAAGAAAAAGGAGAAAAATCTCTTCTTCAATCCAATGAGGACCCACAAAGTGCCATTTACCTGGTGAAATCCAGCCCACAATAGATATGGATGCCAGTAGTGGTACTTCTTGTACAAACAAAATCAAAAGAGGAACACTTTAAGATTAACCAATATGGCTACATCTCTTTCTTGAAAGAAAGCTAAAGAAAGAGAAAAGAGCTCCCCACTTGCTATCTTAGACTGATTTCTTTCACATATAAATCTTTACTATCAATCCCGGAGCACTTTATCTGTTAAATAACAGTTCTGTCAACAATATCCGCAATGCAGAAATAGATTGAGTAACCGCATAACTTTATCTTCAACATTTCAATCAAGCATCTACACGAGCAAAAGAAATGCATAAACAAGTAAACTCAAGTACCATCTTGACATTTTATACTACCACAGATTCTATCGAAGATCTAAGGAAGAATATTGCTTTAATTTAGAGCCACATGTAGAAGCTAGTTTACAGGACTTGGTTTGATTGCAATCCAGCAACTTGAATAGCAAAAGATCACAATTTGCACACAAACAAAAGAATGGATTTGTAACACGATCTTCGTGATCTCCAATATTTTACCTAAGATAAGCTAAGGTCGGCACTAGAAAACTGTCATAAAGAAGTTGGAGTGAGAAACTGAATGTAACATCATGCAAATTGAATACCTTGGCTTACAGATAGGAGCGCCAGCTTCTCCAATCACGAGCTGTGATCAAATCAGGTCACTTGTATATTCGGTGATGAATGCAAATGCAAATTATCCTTCCATCATTCCAAACGAACGGAAAGCAGTTGAAACCGCTATTAGTTAACAAACATACGCAAACTTCACCAACCTATTAACCAAACGTATGATTGCCTATGTATACTTTTGAACCTAGTCAGTTGCATGAAATTGTGGCAGATTTAAAAGACGTGCTGCAATGAAACAAACTGCATTACCCTTGACATATCTAAATGGCCGGACAAACAAAAATTTGTTACTGTGCAGAGCAAAGACGAAAAAAAAAAGAGCTAAAGAGAAAGTCAGATTTGTTACAGTAGAGGCCAATAACTGTTGTCAAACACAAGTTCACAATACATCTTTCTCTTATTAAGAAGAAGGATATTTCAAGGCTGCTAACAATCAAGTGAAACAAAGTCTCCCACCAGTTGAAACGAGTGAACCACTCTAGTATTTTGAGTTGAAAGAACTCCACAACGACAGAAACTCAACACGCATTGGCCCATCTGAAAGTTATCAGACGAGTGAGTTGGGTCTGACTCAAAATATTTTGGAACGTATAGCACTTTGCTCCATTAAAATCAGAGAACACATAAAAGGTACTAAAACCAGTGTCCTACGGACATGTGTACAAAAAGAGCACATGAATAATTTGAAAACCATGTTTCCATGTCATGTGGAGATGTTGGGTCAAAAAAAAAGGCATGTGGAGATGGGAAACTTCGTGAGTCCTTCCAGTGCTATTGTCTATTGGGTCCCCATCATATTTAGAAAAAATTATAGTATACATCCATTGCACCAATAGAGTATGTTAAGCTAGAATACCCCAATCAATAATAAATTAATATTCATCAAAATAAATCTATAATAAGATCTCCCCAACGACCTCGCTAAATAATTTAGCATTTATCTATTTTCTTAATTTTCAGCATATGATTTAAGAATTATTGACAAAGAAATTGCTTAGACATACAGTAACACGGCCATTGGATAGGTACTTCAACTTAATATGTCCACAGGTATAGGATATAACTTCTCTATGTTGTTGAGATGGCAAATACAGCTGCCACGTGGCGAGCAGCAGAAAGTGGAAAGGTCCCACTTTGATTAGAAAGCCCATTAAAATAAAAAGTTTAGTGGGGGATCCATATAGCTAGAATCGTACATAAACAAGAGATAAACCTCCCAGTTGAGGCCTAAAACCCTTAGAATATTCTCAACTACAAATAAGTGAGCATAATTGTGAATATTATATTGACCATCAAGGGGCAAATTCAACCCCTTAACACTCTCTATATATAATACCAAAATGCAGCCATCTCCACATACTTCTAACTGAACCCCAAATACCCTCCAAATATGTCTACTACTTCAACCACTCAGTTCTTTCATGGTTTTCTTGGAGACTTCTACTCCAGAAGACTGCTACTGCACGCACCTCTTTATGAAACACCGAGTACAGCAGCTCCTCCAACCCCTGGAAACAGCCATGAGCCATCTGATCCCAGTATTGGTGATAACAGTTTTGATGCAAACGTTGTTATGGTGCTCTCAGTCCTCTTGTGTGCCTTAATTTGCTCTCTTGGATTAAATTCTATCATTAGGTGTGCATTAAGGTGTTCCAATTTAGTTGCTAGCCAATCAACAAGCAATCCCTCGGCTAAGTTAGCCAATACAGGCATCAAGAAGAAGGCCTTAAAGACTTTCCCAACAGTAAACTACTCAGACGACCTCAAGCTGCCAGGCCTAGACAGCGAGTGCATCATATGTCTATCAGAGTTCACCCCCGGTGAACGAGTGCGCCTTCTACCCAAGTGCAACCACGGATTTCATGTCAAGTGCATCGACAAGTGGCTCAGCACACACTCATCCTGTCCAAAGTGCAGGCACTGCCTTATTGAGACATGTCAAAAAATTGTTGGTTGCAGTCAGCCTAGCTCATCTGAACCCTCTCCACCAGTTCAAGAAACCATAGTAAGCATAGTGCCACTAGAACCTGAAGGATTGGTACGTAACTATAGGGGAACAAGCTAAGTGGGTTTTTTATGCTTAAGTGCGTCATAATTGAGCTTGTAACTTGAAAGAGGGCAATGAAAGGCCTTCAACCATGGTGTCAGGCTAACCAATCTCAAGTTTAGCATAGATGTCAATTTGTAAATAGGTTGAAAATGTGGGTTTTTTCCTCATTTTGTTGCCAGATGTTTAAAGATATTTTTTCAATTAGTATACGATGCATTTCTACTAAAAAAATTAAACCAAATGAAGCTTGAATCCAGTAGGATTCCTCAAAAACATCTAATGAGTCAAACATTCCGAGGTGGTTTTGCCTATATAGGACAGTGAGAAGGAGAACCACTGAAAAACCAACAAGTCTCGCAAGTGGCAGCTAACCACCAAATAGTATAACTTTTCGCTTTCTTTATGCAAAATGCCAAATTTATTTTGTGCTCTAATTTTATAACTTAATTTTCTATTAACTACAGAAGTTAGTAAGATATGCTTTAAGCAGCAGCTCAGCCACGGAAAGGTTATAAGAATAGCTTAAGGAAAAAAAGGTTCTTAGTAAAGTAGAGGTGACAGGTGGAATTATTTTTTTCTCTTCAGAGCAATCGAAATATTGAATTCTCTTCCTAGAAAGTATAACACTCTTAAACAAACAACTTCAGACTTAAAAATAATAGCAATTGCTAGTGAAAGAACTGTATTAAGTCCAATCAATGGAAGCTGAGGGTGAATCCACTACAAACTCACCATCACATTGAAAATGTACCAAAAGGAGGAATTTGTATCATAGTACTTGCTTGAAGATAAGTCCTAAATGGAAATGAGTGATTATGCTACCTGGAAGCAAAATTTAATTCGAAAGATTACTTGTCATGCGCCATGGTTGTAGAATATGGATCGATGAATTGAGATGTGCAGCATTAGCACTGGTTAAATCTGAGTTTGGCAGTGATTCTGCAGAGACAGAGAACTTGAAACTTGCATATAAGGAAAAAGGGAAAATAGATGGAACTAGTTTAGAGAGAGCATTCTTATGAAACGATAATTTCTGCAATAGAAAAGAAGCCAAAGGCAGGCAAAGAGTACCCTTTTCCTTTAGAGCCGCTATATAACTCAAATTGTAAGATCATCCCATACTGTAATTTTGGTCAAATGTGCGTGTTTTCTCAAAATAGTAGTGCTATAGGTACTAGTTATATTTGCAGAGTCCTTTATAAATGCTCATCACTTGTGCATTGGCGTGTTCTATAAATGGATGTAGTGTAACAATTCTCAGTAAGATGTCACTATCTCACACATAGCTCTTATAAATTTCAAATTTCTCCTATATCCATCTGAGCAAACTGACAATTCTGATGTTGTATTATCATGCATGAGTATAGCACTGTTGTTTAAACTTGCTGTACATGTTAGATGCTTAAGAAATATAACAATCATATTTTGAAGTTCAAAAAGTGATAGCTCTTTACAATGGCAAACTGAGACGAAAGATAGAAGAAAACACCATCAAAGCTGTTAGTGTAAAAGCTAAACTGAATTAGATCAAATTAAAAGAACAATTGGCAGGTTCTCATATAAAGTTATAATGAACACATGAAATCCATTTCCACAAGAGGGATAAGAAATCATCCCATTACATGATGTCTTAAAAATCAATTTTGCTTTGAACGAGAGCAATGAGATCAAAAGATAAGACAGTACACGAAGAATTTTGTGGGAAATCGAGATGAAACATGCCCATCTGCTAAAAGAACGAAGCAAATGAGGATCGAAACCATCAGGCTCGGACAGTAATAGCGTCTTAAAGACTAAAGAGCAGTTCACGGTGGGGAAAATAATTGAATCTTCATAACCTGAACTCAAAATCCTAGCAGCACTTTGAGGGGTGTAAGAGATATTGACATCCTAGGTGTGCCTACTATCAGAGTAGAAACTAGACTTGGATGGTTTACACTGAGCAAATCAGACGGAAAACTGTGGTAAATACTGGCATAGTTTTCTAATAGTTCCCCATCAACACACAACAAATACTAATACTTAAAACAGAAATTTCTCGATAAGCCAAGATGAACCTACAGTTTTATAAGCTGGATCAGCCATCCTCGAAGACATAGAATACAATAACCTAGACTTTAAGTCATGGAAAATTCTGTTCTTTCCCATTTAAGTAAAAATTTATATGAAAAGTTGGTGATCTGGTCGAATTTTTCTTTCAAATGTGAAATGGTGGAGACATAGAAACGGATGATCTTTCCTCCACAATTGACCAAAAGGTGGTGTTGTTATTATCTGGAGTTACTTTAATATCCAACGATTAGGGACAGATTCTACAGATTTGACAGATAGATTAGTTTAATCACTACTAAAGAAAATGAGCAGGTAGGTAAATTAATAATTCATAGCGTCAAACTTACCTGTTGAAGAGAGCTATTCTAACAACCGGCGGCGCCGGCCGGTGACAACCGCGGAATAAGCTGCGCGTTCTCCACCAGCCGCCACTGAAACCGGATACAAGCCGCCGGTGACCGGAGAACCGAGTTCTGTATAGAGCATTGAGAGTTAGGAGGTGAGCGTCTGGTTGATGGAATTCGAATTCGCGGGGGTTACCGTTACTGTGGATGCAAAACGCGATTGAGAGAGTACCGGAAAAACCCGACATTGGAAGTTCTGGCGAATAGCGTCATTTTTTTTTTTTTTTTTTCTTTTCCTTCTCATTGAACGAACACAGAGGAAATGTTCGCCGACGAGTCGTCTAGCCTCACCGAATTTTCTCCTGCTTCACACAAAAAGACGCGACACATCAACCGTGGGCCGAGCCCGATAATAGCACGAATCGTGTTGGTTCCTGTGGTGGTTTATGACGACCTGTCGGTTTATTTGTATACTGATCTCGGTAGCCCAATTTCTTAAAGCATCTGCGTCGTCGTCGGATATCTAATTTTAAAATTTTCAACAATGAAAACTTAATTACAAGCAAATGATCTCCCAACATTCACCGAATCATTTTACCTTGCAACAAAAGGAAAAAAAAAAGGTTTTAAAGCCATTACAACTCTCTGGTGGTTAAAATTAATTAAATTTCTGTCTGGGGTGTGATATTCATACAAATCAGCACTATTGAATAGGATTAATTCGTAGCTTGCTGTGTAATGCGCCTAATATGTACATGAGGCAATGTAGCTGCAGGTTTTTTTAATTTGTGGACGAGTAGATAATAAGGAATTAATTAATCTACAGCTAATACTTCTTTTTAGCGGGGATCCAAAACACACGGGATATGCACTCCAGAAAGTGATGATCCAGTCTTACCTTGCAATTCACTTCAGTTTTCTTGTGATTCCATGATCAACTTCTAAGTAAAACAAAGTCGTAAAAAATGTCAATACACATAGCGTTTGGTGGATATTGAAATTGAAACCTTGAAAATGAAGCAATACCAGTACATCAATGCCAATGGCGGCTGACAAAACTTATCGACAAAGTGGTCAACACTTTAGTTACAGAAAACATCATATATGTAATATATTCCTGAACTGCTGTTAATAAAGGAAAAAAAAAAAGCATCAGAGGCTTCATTTGCAAGAAAGTATGAGGATTATAACAAGCTAATTCCCGCACAAATTACCCATTTTAAACCAAAACTTCTGGATAATGTGCGTTCACATTTATGAATATATGTCTTCATCGACCACTACCAATGGTGTATTCCAACTTTATGGGCTCGCACTTCCCGACCTGAGAGATTTCATTGAATTTTCTACAATTGTAGTTAAGATTAGGACATTTGATATTGGATGGCCTTAAGAATACTCTTAATTACAATTGACAAAACAGCTCAGAAATGAAGAACCTACATAATTTTGGCCAACGAAAATCAATTATTCCACAACCGTGTTCCAAATTCTTATTCCACAATGTATTAATTAGGTATGAATTCTCTTACTAGTCCAAAATTTTGATCATTAATCAGAGAAAAATAAAAAAGAAATGGTAGCCTGGACATACAAAATGTATAATTCTTTTTGCAGGTGGCATAAACTAGGCTAAAATTTTGTATAGTACTAACCCACCAACTAATGGGTTGTTTATAACAAAAAACTTTTCTATAATCACGTAGGATATGCTAATGGATTGAGAAATCCAGGTTCAAAGTATTAAATTATAGATTATTTACCTCTTCAAGCTGGATAGATTTATACAAAGGGGACATGTCTGACTATATATATACAAAAACAAGCTCAAAAACGAGTGAGGATTTTATATCCATGTTCCTTCTCTATTTGAATATTAATTTCCAAACCGGCGATTCCACTTTTTATTTTTTATTGAAATAATCTGTTTTTTTTCTTAACTTGATTGGAATAATCTTGTAGATCCTGAAATTGCAACCCTTCACGATGGGCATTGGATAAATACTTTAATACTTTTTTGTGCCAACTCAACCATTCCTTTTCTCTCTGTTTATGAACTGGCAGGCCATTCCATAATCCGCACCAACCACCCTCCAAATTCATTTTCAATTATTATATGAAATTTGTAGAAATTGTTGTCCTTAGCACGTGTAAGCACATGTAGGTTTTCATTGCCAAACAATGGGGATTAATAAAGTACAACAGCCTTTTGCAACGTTATTAATTAATTGCCACATACATTCCTAAACACATCTCGAAATCCCATTTATCCTCTCAGATAAATGTGAAATGCTATCTCGAAGCACTATAGTTTCCACGAGTAAACACACACACATGCTCATAAACATATGCATTAGTGTTTTTATGTGTGTGTGATTATTAATATGAAGTTTAATAGCGGATCTCCATGTTGTTACGGGCGGAAAAGCAAAAATTGAGAATTAATAGTAAGTTATCGCAAAAGAAGATATCTGGAAATCATATATTTTTTCACGAACCACCAAAAAATGAACAATGACATAAAAAATTACATACTAAAATCATTTTCTTTTTCTCCCACTTTCTTAATCACAAAATTGTTTGACTCTTGCTTTACAAACAAGTAGGTCTCTGTCAATCACACAAATCGCGCTAATTGGAGATTAGCAATCACTCGAACCATCAAGCCATCGACCCATCAATCTTTTTTTGTTTGTTTGACACATTTTTATGTTTGCTTCGTACTTAATCTTCTTATAATAAATATTTTTAACAAAAACATGGAGGCCAGCACTATTTCCATCCATCAGGTGAATCTATTGATTAGCAACATAATGTTGACTTGCCATGGCCGATCATTAAGGTTTTGAAAATGGGTTAGAAGTAGAAAAGTCACAACTACAGTTTGATTTAAGGCACTTAGCCTTATGGTCTTTTTTTTTTTTGGTTATAGATTAGCAACCTATAAGTCACTTTTTTTTTTTAGTGTAAACGATATATAAAGTTACTTTGTATATATATGTATTTTACTTCCAACGAAACACTAGCAACAATTTGTGACAAATAGTTGACGCTAGGAAAAAAACAAACCCAAGAAAACAACTGCAAGATTTGTGAGCCAAGCTTTGTTTCAGGGTCGATTCCTATACAGGAGCACCGCCAGGATTCGGACACACAAGAACAGAGACAAAAATTTCACAAGATTTCAAAATTTTAATACAAATCAAGACATTCTCTTCTTGACCACCCAAACAAGCCAACCAATAGGACAAATGACTCAACCAACGGCCGTGACTGTTGTTGACACCAAAAACCGCAAAATTTATTTATTTTTACCATAAATGGAAAAACAAAGGAGATAATTTTTTTTGAAAAAAAGAAAAATATAAAATATATATTATTTTTTACCATAAAATGGAAAAACAAAGGAGATAATTTTTTGTTTAGAGAAAAAGGAAAAAAATATAAAAAGAAGTAACATGGAAGTTGAAGAAAAGAAAGGCTGTCAGCCAGGTCACCCTATCTTTTCTCGTGGTGGAAATGATTCCTCCCCCCTTCTCTCTCTGTTAAAATTTTTATTAAATTTGGTCCAAATTTCATTTGCATTTCAAAATCCACACAGTACACACACATCTCCTCTACAGTATCTCCCTTCATATTCCACACACACTTCATATATATATATAGGCCTCTTATGGCTACCATCACCCTCCATTTTGTGTGTGTGTGCGTGTCTCTCGCTTTCTCTCCATCCCCGTAAGCCCAGGCCTCATCTCTCGCTAGATTTGGCTTGGTCTGCTCCTATTCTCTCTCGTCCACCGCCTCCTCCTCCTTCTTCTCCTCCAAGTCAAGGTAAGCTGCTTAGATCTTCCGTGTTTCTCTTTGCTTCTACTACTAGATCGAGCTTAATTTTTTGAAGTTGCTGTTTTTTTTTTTGCCGTTTCTTCGCCGATCTAGTGTAAATGGATCTGACTGAGTTGGATCGGGCCTTTGACTTGGATTTTGACTCCCGATCTAGATCTGTTCGCTAGTTTAGCTTCTTTGATTATGAGATCTGCTTTTGATTCGTCCTGGTTTGGTTTTCGATTGTGCTGATTTGCATTTTGAGTGTTTGGATTGGCCGATCTAGTTGTTGTTTGTTTTGTGAAGTGATAATGTGAAGTTGACGAGTTGTGTTGTGAGTGGACTAGTGGAATTGGGATAGTGTGAGGCTTAATTTGATGAGGTTATACGATCTATGTCTCGATATGGTTTGTTAGTGTTTGGATTAGTTACTATGAGTAGCTAGCTCGTGGAAGGGATTTGGATTAGTTGAAGTCTGTGAAGATTGTTTTACTAATGATGCTTTTGTTTCTATGGATTTGAGTTTGTTGGATTTACTTGTTCCTGCTCTTCTGTGTAGTTTTTTCTGTAGAAAATGGCCGATGCCGAGGATATTCAGCCCCTTGTCTGTGACAATGGAACTGGAATGGTGAAGGTTAGTTGTTTATTTTTCTTGGTTACTGGGAGAAAAGGATGTGTGCTTGCTGTTTAGGTATTGATTTTGTTTTCTGAGGCTAAATGAGTTGCTTGTTGCAGGCTGGGTTTGCTGGTGACGATGCTCCCAGGGCAGTTTTTCCCAGTATTGTTGGTAGACCCAGACACACTGGTGTCATGGTGGGGATGGGTCAGAAGGATGCCTATGTAGGTGATGAAGCCCAGTCGAAGAGAGGTATCCTGACATTGAAGTACCCTATTGAGCACGGTATTGTGAGCAACTGGGATGATATGGAGAAGATCTGGCATCACACTTTCTACAATGAGCTTCGTGTTGCCCCCGAGGAGCACCCTGTGCTTCTCACTGAGGCTCCTCTCAATCCCAAGGCCAACAGAGAGAAGATGACCCAGATCATGTTTGAGACCTTTAATGTGCCTGCGATGTATGTTGCCATCCAGGCTGTTCTCTCGCTATATGCCAGTGGTCGTACAACTGGTTCGTATTGAGTTGTGATCTCCGAGCGTGGGTTTTGATTTGCATTATTTGAATATTTCTTGTACTGAGTGGGTTTTTTTGTTTAACAGGTATTGTGCTTGATTCTGGTGATGGTGTGAGTCACACTGTGCCAATCTACGAAGGTTATGCCCTTCCTCATGCTATTCTTCGTCTGGACCTTGCTGGACGTGATCTCACTGATGCTTTGATGAAGATTCTCACCGAGAGAGGGTACATGTTCACCACCACTGCCGAGCGGGAAATTGTCCGTGACATGAAAGAGAAGCTTGCTTATGTTGCTCTTGACTACGAGCAGGAGCTTGAGACTGCCAAGAGCAGTTCCTCTGTTGAGAAGAACTATGAACTTCCTGATGGTCAGGTCATCACCATTGGAGCTGAGAGGTTCCGTTGCCCAGAAGTACTGTTCCAGCCATCCCTCATTGGTATGGAAGCTGCTGGTATTCACGAGACCACCTACAACTCCATCATGAAGTGTGATGTGGATATCAGAAAGGATCTGTATGGAAACATTGTTCTCAGTGGTGGTTCCACTATGTTCCCTGGTATTGCCGATCGTATGAGCAAGGAGATCACCGCTCTTGCACCAAGCAGCATGAAGATCAAGGTGGTGGCACCGCCAGAGAGAAAGTACAGTGTCTGGATTGGAGGGTCCATCCTCGCATCCCTCAGCACCTTCCAGCAGGTGATTCTCTTAACAATATCTTCAATCCCTCATTTACTGTGTACTTGTGAGTACAGTTCTTATACAATGTTAATCGTACTAAAATGCCCTTTTTGGTTTTTGTTTTTGTAAATATCAGATGTGGATTTCCAAGGGTGAATATGATGAGTCTGGTCCATCCATTGTCCACAGGAAGTGCTTCTAAGTTTTTTGCAAGTGCTTTGATGGTGAGTTCTGGTTTCCATTTAGTTGGCTTTTTTCGTGTCAAGGTGTCATGTGGACTCGAGTATGGTTGAAATGGAGAGTTCTCGAGGTGGGGTCCTTGAGGAGGGTTATTCAGATCTTGTTGTATCAGAATAGTTGTTGTTCAACTATTGTGCTTTTATATTGTTGCTGCATACCGTAGTGGTCCCTCTGGATGTGTGGTGGCAGACACTTTGGTACTCAAGTCATTACTTTCCTCACGTTCGTCTATGGTTCAACCAAAGTCTTTTAGTAGGATGCTTGTAGCTGGAGTGATTGTGATGCTATTTCTTTTCTTCTCTTTTTTTTCCCCCCTTTCATTTCAATATTTGAAGTTTTTTTTTCCTTGGGAACATTAATGTTAATAGTTATTGTATGAGAAATTTTATCTTAGTGTCAATTTGAATTCTTAAACCCTTTTGAGAATTACATTTAATGCTTTGCTTGAAAGATTCTGCCATCTTGTATTGAAAATTATCTTGCTTGGTTCCGAATTATGTCTAAACACGGTGTCAGATCCTTGTATCCACTTGATACTTCCCTTTGTATTAGGCGTTGTGCTGTGGACCCGAGGAGATTTATTTGTGGCCCGTACTGATATTTATTTGGAAGCGAAAACATGGGCCCAAGCAATACAGAGTTTATTATCATTGAACGATGAACGGCATATCTTGGATATGTCATTTAACTTGTATAAAGCGTAGGGTTGTTTTAGTTTCACATCCCCGCTTGTTGCCGTGCCTGGTGGACTTTGGTTAATTACACGTCTCAATTGGGAATTTGGTACGTGTTTTGGCGGTGATTCTTTGTTATTTCCGTGTGGGGATCCCGATATTGTTATTGGTGGGGTTGTAAACTCCGGCTTCCGTTCCATCTTTATTGCGTCCTTTTTTTCGTTGATGTACGGCTTGGTTATGTCATTTTGTTTCGGTTCCGGCGTCCCCAAAAGTCAAAATTTTCAACAAACAGCACTGAAGGAAGATTCAGGCCTAATTGGTTGGTAGAGTGGAAGGCAATGGGCATGCAATGCATCTATCCTTCTAGAATGCATGAATGGTCTAGATTGCAATTATGAGGAGTGAACTGTTGTTACATTGGACGGGTGGGGGGATCTATTCACGATTCCCAAGTTTCCAATGGACATCCCTTCATGCGCCAATCTAGGCTTCACATATCAACGGCGAGGCTAGCGAACGTACATTCAGGCAGGAAGGCAATAAGCATTTGATGTGTCTTGGTCATTATTTGGAATTAGGCATAAGATCCTGGATGCATGAGCTCACGTGGCCTATAAGCAAGCCAGATCACAGACCGCAATGGCTACCAGACAGGAGCATCGGGTGGATGGATGTACATCACGGATTCCATTCTTGCCTTTTTCCCATTGAAAGCAAATCCAGATTCTTCTGAGGTTTTGATTGGGGTCAAATTGGTCGAAAGTAAAGAAAAGTACCCCCCGGAAAAAAGTAAAGTTGTTAGCTAAAAAAAAGCGAGAAATGAACAATGGAAAAGCAAATTTGTCGGTAGGTTGGAGGGAACAATTGTGCGTGACCTTAAAAATCTAAATTTCGTATATGCTTTCAAAGTTGAAATATACTTTTATGCAGTTGGTATACACTATACTATGGAGTAAAAGCTAATTTACCTTGTTTTCCACTGTAAAGGGATATTCCACCAAACATTCAAATATTCAATGCATCCTTACAGTATTCAGCGTTGCTAGACTCCACTACTATTTGGAGTAAAATTGAAACCAACTCAATTTGAATTGTTGGGAGTTCCAAGCCAAGAGGTAGCCTGTAGCCACCATCAGAAGCAAATGATTCTGGCGGGTCATCGATGCCCTTTATCTTCTGTCTTCTTGGTTCTGAGTGCCATTTATTTACTCCAAACTTGTTAATGCTGGTAATAATTTACCTCGATCATCAATCCAAAAAGGGAAAAAAGGAAAATAAAAGGCTAGCAAGGATGATGATTTCCTTGACGGGAGCAGGACAATTGTACTCCAAATAGCTTTTGTTGTTGGGGGTTGAGACCATCATACACTCGAAAGGAAACGGGTGATCCGAGTTCACTTTTGACGATGTGTTAATTACGAACTTAATATCATCACAGCTAGTTTTTCAAATTTAGTTCAATAATTTGGGAATAGGTTTAGATCTCCTCGGCAAACTGATTATATACAGGAAAAGGTTAAGCGAGAAAAAACTTTAATTCTACCAAGACATCACATGTACTCTCTGTAGTAAAATTCTAAAAATTTGGCAACCTGAAATTGTTAGTTATATTTCATTGACTTAAACTTTATTAAATTTCGCATCCCAATAGTTCGTAGGGCTCTACAAGGCCGAAAAGGTACATCTTGTTTTTACAATTACGCAGAAATTGTAACATTGGTTAAATCTCTTCTTCCGTCATCATTCATGATTTGCCCCTTTCAGGCATGGATTCTGTGTAGGAATTATCACTCTTGCAATTGTGTTTGGGGGTTATTTTCGCTACAATGATAAACTGATAACAAAAGATTGAAGGGTCTAAGAATATATTAGAATCATCAAATAATAGCAGCCTCTCAGACAGACATTAAGCTCAAGGAAAACCCGTTTTGATCTATCTATTCCAAAGTTTTGAAACAAGGCCAGGAATATCCAGTGCAGATTTCATCAGTACAACGCCATAACAGATCAAAGTTTTACTCAAAAAATAACAAAGCACACTATCTTTGCAAAGCTATTCAACCTTCTCTCAAACAACAGTCATGACAGATTTAGAATGACTCAACTATTTCCAACAAAATTAACCTGATGATGAGAAAACTCGCAGTTACTTTTATCTGCAATAATGACATGTAGAGACTACAAAAACCTGCAAGCAGCGGATACTGTTGCCTAAGCGGCTACTTTGGCTTGCTTCATCAACTCTACAAACTCTCCAAACACTGCAGCAAGAAAGACTTGGGTTAAGTTTAGTCCCAGCGTAAACATGCATTGGAATGGGAAAAAAGCTGCATATCAGGCCCAAGGGAAACGCTAGAAATGAAGCAAAGAAGGGATCATGCATTGTGGTTTAGCTCATCAGATAGCTCTCACTCACAGCTATATCATGGTGCAACAGTGGGGAAAACACGCACCTAGATAAACCTCTCAGTGAAAATCAACAATGTGACAGCAGAAAAGGGGGAATGTAAAAGAATTTTCAACTGAAGTGAAAGAAAAAAAATATAAGGAATTTCAGTTACCAGAATCTGAATCATGTGGCCCTGGAGATGCCTCTGGATGGTATTGTAGAGACATAACATTTAGGGCAGGATATGCAAGGCCAGCGCAGCTTCCATCATTAAGATTGATATGAGTCACCTCCACACCATCTGGAAGCGATGCTGGGTCAACCGCATAGTTGTGATTCTGCCACAACAAATTTAAATGAAAACAAGACACCACAAGGGAAAAAGTCTGAAGCGAGACTAGAAAGGTAATTCAACGATGCTTATATCCAGAGTTTTAATCAATGAATTATAATAGAAAGAAGTATCATTTGGTCCCAGGGAAGTGTTGCGGAAAAAGTACCAACTCAAAATTCGTGGAGGGTAGCACCGTGTTTAGCCCTAGAAATATAGTGAATTAATGGAAACTAAGTGTCTGACATCAATTAATAGTTTAGCGCAGCTAAGTCCTATCCTCTAAGTCAATTACTTCTGTGCCTTCCTTTAGTGCACATAACATGAACCGATACTCAACAAACAGATTTAACAATCTCACCTGAGCACTAATCTCGACACGGTTAGCCCGAATGTTACGAACGGGATGATTTCCTCCATGGTGGCCAAACTTCATCTTAAAGGTTTTACCACCCAATGCCTGGCCAAGCAACTGATGGCCCATGCAAATACCGAAAACAGGAACCTTTCCCAATAGTTGCTTGACTGTTTCAACAGCATAAGGAACTGCAGAAGGATCACCAGGACCATTGCTGAAAAGAACTCCATCTGGCTTCAAGTTTAGAGTTTCTGATGCTGGCCACTTTGAAGGGACCACAGTGATTTTACAGCCATAAGATGCTAAGCGCCTCAATATATTGTGCTTGACTCCAAAATCATATGCAACTACCTTCAATTTAGGAAGAAGGTATAGCTAATGTGTCAGATCGAATAGTAAACAAGGTTCTACCAGAGTCCAACAAAAACTGAGAAGAATAACACCGACAAGGGGAAAGAAAGAAAAATACTGACATGGTAGACCTCTCCTCTCCGGTCAACATTAAAGTCCCACCCTGAATCCGTCTTATCAACCCATTCATAAGGTGTGGTACATGAGACGTCACTTATTAAATCAACACCTGCAGAGTATACCAGTCAATACGGACTGCCAGCTTTTAGCAATATAGCAATAATGGCAACTGCAGTACTTATTTTTTTCTTTTACCTATGATGTCCCATGAACGAGACATCCCCAAAAGTTCTTCATCTGTCCTGTTTTCTTCTGTACTCAGTACACCAATAAGACTCCCATCTTGCCTCAGTCTGCGTGTGATTGCACGTGTGTCAACATCATCTGTTTTGCAAAGGCACCAAACGCAGATGAAGAATAATCGGTTACCGAAATTAACATAACAAAAACCATTATCAGCTTTAAAAGAGGATCATCAAAGATCAATATTAACTTACATATTCCCATGATGTTCCTTTCAGCTAGGTAATCACCCAGAGGCTTGGTGCACCGCCAATTTGAAGTACTGAAATACAGTTATTTAAAAGTTGTAAAGCAACAATAAGCCAGAAGTAGGTAGGTAGGATTGAGATGAACCCTCAAAGAAAGGTATCAAGGAAGAAAGAAAACCTGATACTTAAGCTCCTTATCACCAGACCAGCAAGAAAACACTGTCTTGATTCTTCATCCTCTGGCAAGTGCAAGGCCCTCGATATTAGCATTCAGGTCATGGAAAGAAGATTCAGAAAATTGAATGACATGTCACCTACCAAAATTTACACCAGTATTCCCAATATGTGGGTTCGTCATTAGGACAAACTGACCGGCATAGCTAGGATCAGTAAGAATTTCTTGATACCTGCAGCGTATATGAGCAAGCGTAATAAATCAGACAAAAATAAAAAACTACTGAAAAATTCAAGGTATGGAGCACCTTGGAATTTAGAAAAGAAAAACGAAAATTATCCTGAGACCCCAGATAGATGAACAATGTATGACGAGAAATTTACAGCAGAAAGCAAAAAAAACTTTAGAACAAAATTTCCAAATAACAAACAACAAATACCCAGCTTCTCAATACGTTAAAACAAATGAAAAATGGGGGAAAAAAAAAACATCTCACCCCGTCAAGGAGGTATTGAACACCACTTCGCCAACTTGAGTTCCTGTGGCACCAAATGACTTAGCCTTCCAAATTGAACCATCTTCAAGCACAAGCCTAGCATCTGAAACCTTCCAGGGCCTACCCGCCAAACCTGAAGCTCCAGAACCAATGAAAACGGTCAAGGTTCATACTTTTCCATTCCCTTTCAAGACCCAAGAGCAGGCTAATGCTACACAATCTAGAAAACAGAAAAAAAAGAGAGAGGCAGAGAAATGGGTAGCAAAGCAAAAATACCAGTGGCGGAAGAAGGGGAGGCGGAGGATTTAACAGTGAAAGCTTTGAATAAAGGTCTGGCCTTTGAGCCGTGAAGGGTTGCGGATTTTGGAGCAAAATGGTAACTTGGCAGATTTCTCAGCGCCAGCTCCATTCCTGCTTGCTTCTCTCGTTTCCTTTGGTTTTCGCTTTGCTTTTGGTCTAAAAAGCTTTGTTCTTTTTTTTTTTTTTAATGGATCGGTGGGAAGGAAGTTTTGTCTGTTCTAGGTTTCTCTTCGGTTCATAGGCTGTTTAGGTTTTTGTGTTGCAGCTCTGATTTCCGTTGTCATTTTAATCATCTTTCTATTGGGCCGGGCCCATCATCTTGAGCTATCACACTGAAGGGTCATGAGACCATGATAAAAGGAATAATGCTGAATTACAAAAGAAATTGAACACAAAAGCGCAACTTCTTTTGTTTTTCTTGTTTGAAAAAACCCGCGCACTGCGAGGAGACTTGAAATAAATTTTAAATAATGGACAGCACCTTCTATGAACACATAAGATTACGAGCACAAATAATCAAAGAAATATAAGATGCTTATGGGTAGTCATGAGTTGTAAAAAAATGGAAAAGCTACAAGAATAGGAACGGGATAAGTTGAGAAACTTCTTCCTAAGTTGTGTTCAATTTAGTGTTATATATGAGGGTAGCATATGTAGCATATGCCAATATCTGGCAATATGCTTGATGCTAGAATGTTGTCAACTTCAATAGCATACTATTGATGCTTTTTGGGGGAAAGGAAGAACAGACGAAGAATATACCATGGATAAAATTTGATGATAAGATCTCCAGTAAGTGACCTTAATAGAATAATTGAACAAAACATTTGATTTTCCTAATTCTTTACCTTATCTAGTGGTTCAAGGCCATAGATAAGACAACACCAGCTTAGTCGAGGATAACTTGAAATGCTTCATTGAACCAAGCATAAAATATTTTATGGTGAATCAAAAAACACAGAATGGACAAATTCATTATTTTTTTTGGGGTAAATAATGAACAATCTTATTTGCAGCACTATGGAAGGTGGTAAAATACTAAAATTACATCACAGCACTCGCGTCAACACTCATGACTCAACATATTTCCATTATTTTGACCGAAAAAAACACAAAAAAACTTTTTTTTCATAAAAAAAAACACTTTTTAAAACACTCTCAAGGGGCCAAGAGTGGCTATGGCCTCCCTGAATTTTTAATTTTTCTATATCAGTCCTATTATGATGTATATTTGGCCCCTTTTAAATTTTATTTTTTCACATAAGTCCTTAATATTACGAAAAAGAATTTGTATTGGCCGCTCCTAAAATTTTGCATAACTTTGCCTTTGCCTATAATTGTTTCTTTGTATTGGCCCCTCCTGATAGAAAATTTTGTTCTTTTTCTTTTATAGATTGGCGGGTTTCGATTTTGGCGTTGGTCTCTGCTTAGACGATAGGTTTCGGACTACGTGTAGAAGAGGTAAACCCTTATGTTAAAAACCACTAAGATAAAGATCAGAGAGGATGTGACTGTGATAGCATAATTGGCGTAAAAGGAAGTTTGTCTGTTTTTGGTTTCTCTTTGGTTCATAGGCTGCTGTAGGTTTCTGTGTTGCAGTTCTGTTTTTGGTTGTCGTTTCAATCATCTTTCCATTGAGCCGGCCCCATCTTCTTGGCCTATCACAAAAGGAACATGAGATCATGTTAAGAGAATAATCCTAAACTACAAAAAAAAAAAAAGAAATTCTTCGACAAAAAAAAAACTACAAAAGAAATTGAATACAAAATGCCAGCTTCTTTTGTTTCTCTTGTTTGAAAAAACCCGCGTATTGCGAGGAGACTTGAAATAAATTTAAAATAATGTACCGCACTCGGTGAACAAATAAGATTACGAGCACAAATAATCAAGAAAATATAAGATGCTTATGGATAGTCATGAGTTGTAAAAAAATGGGAAAGCTACAAGAATAAGAACAGAAACTTCTTATTAAGTTATGCTCAATTTAATGTTACTTCTAAGGGTAGCATATGCTTGATGCTAGAATGTTGTCAACTCTTATAATATACTATTCATGCTTTTGGGGGAAAGGAAGAACAGAACAAAACATGGATAAAATTTGATGATAAAATCTCTAGTAAGTGACCATAATAGAACATCTGAACAAAACATTTGATATTCCTAATTGCTAAACTTATCTAATGGATCAGACACAGAGAATGGATAAATTTATCTTTTTTTTTTTTTGGGTACATAATCTGCAGCACTATGGAAGTTGTAAAATTACATCACAACACTCGCTTCAACACTCAACACATTAAAAAAAAACACACACTCACACTCATTAAAATGGACTCTCAATCACCCCGGTAATTGTTTCTTTAAGATACACTTTAATTTCTCACTTTAATTAAACCAGACTACAGAAACACATAAACTACCAACACAAAATGCAGACCACACACATACATATATGCCAAATTTTCAACCAGAGATTTCAATAGCCTTGACATCGGGTTTCTTGACTTCCGCTTTAGGCACAGTAACAGTGAGGACCCCGTTTTCCATGGAAGCCTTCACCCCATCCAGCTTCGCATTCTCCGGCAGCCGGAACCTCCTCGAGAACTTGCCGCTGCTGCGTTCCACGCGATGCCAGGTGTCGTTCTTGTCTTCCTTCTCCACGTTCCTCTCGCCGCTGATCTGGAGAACTCGATCGTCTTCAATCTCCACCTCCACTTCTTCCTTCTTCAGCCCTGGAAGATCCGCCCTGAACACATGGGCTTCCGGGGTCTCTTTCCAATCGATCCTGGTGTTAACGAAAGCAGAGTTTTCGCGAGAGATGAGCGAAGAGGAAGAAGGGAAAGTGAAATCCCTGAAGGGATCCCAGGAGTCCAAAGCAGAGAATGGATCGAAAATGCTGCTCCTTTGGTTACCGAAGAAGCTGGGAATCAATGCCATTGTTTCTTCTTCTTTTTCCCGTGGAAAGATTGAACTTTTGGATGAAGAGAATTGCAGTAATGGCTTGCTTGATTGCTTGCTTGTATTTATAAGGAAGTAAGGGAAGGATCTCGCATTTTCTGGCGGCAACGGATGTTTGGGCTTTTCACTGCATTGAAAATCTAATCTGGTTGTCTCTCGTAGGTTCTCGACTTGGATTTTTAGTTTTACTGGGCTTAATTAACGGTTGATGTCCTGAAACTTTTGTGGGCCTAATAGAGCTGCCTCACTTGTATGGGCCTTTCATTTCTTTTTTGGAAGGATGGATATCTACAACCCACGAAACTTTCTGCCCCTATTGTAAACATGAAAAAATACATGATTTTCTTTAAAAAACAAAAAAAAAAGGAAGCAGAAACGTGTTTTTGAATGTGGGTTTATGTCCTCTGACACATTACAATTTTGTACCATAAAATATGCAAATTAAAATCATTAGAATTTTATTTAACAAAAAAAATAATAGAATTTCTGAAATAGATAATGCTGATTATGGGAATTATCATTGTTATGGATACTACTGATTAATTCGGCAAATACTGAAATATATAAGTCGGTACATAATTTTGTTACCTTGACGTGGAAAAGGAAAACGGTACAGAGTACATCTGTATTTTCCCAATCCGAGAAATAGAAGGACAACAACACAATTCTTCGCTATCCCGTGCGAATTAGCCAAAATTTAGGAATTTCCCACTCTGGAGCAAAATTGGGAAACGTTTCCTACAATTCCAGGATTGGCAAATCCTTTTCCAAACAAAATTGGACACATGCCATTCTATATATACGCATTCCACTCTTCAATATTTCCATATAATATCACATCGCAATTTCCATATTTCTTTCACTACCCTAGAGTAGAGATATAACAAAACACACTTTGATAGATACAGTAGTACTTTTCTTGCGACCTTTTTCACCAAAGAAAGCTAATTAAGGCCTCAAGTAAAATAGGAATTCTCCGCCGGCGCCATGGATAGTAAGTGGACACCCAGGTTAGCGACGATCAAGAGGAAAGCAAGTGAACTGTCAACGTTGTGTGGAGTAGAGGTGGCGTTGGTGTATTATGACGACCACGACAACCTCCACACATGGCCTGAAGACCACCATGCCCTCAAGCAAACCCTCACTAGGTACAACACTCTCACGCAACAACGCAAACAACGAAACCAGAAAAAGCCAAGGCAGAACAAGAAGCAGCGCCACAACACCCTCGATGACGACGTCAAGGCAGCTGTGAAATCCTCCTCCACCATCACCGCCCCAACTCCTGATGATGAGAATCTTCTTGCAGAATCTTCGTCCAAGAATGCATCAAGATTTGGAAAAACCACCTTGAATTTGATTGATTTTGTCGGTGTGGACCGCTCCCAGCAGTCCGGATCAAGTAGTTATGAAAAACCCACGTTGAAGTTCATTGATTTTCTGGGTGTGGACCGATCATCCCAAGCCGATACAAGGGATTCCAGCAGTACACATGGTACAACCATTACTAGTGATCAAGATTCTGGTGTGATGTTACCTGAAAAAGATGCTGGTGATATTGTATCACGAGTGCCAACATCCCGGAACTGAGAGTAGTATATATCAATGACGATTCCCCTGCATTGACCCAATGGTGACAAGTTTCACTTGCCCTTGCAGGGATGTCCTTGCAAGGTTTGAGATATTCCTTTACCGTTTCCCTAATACCTGTAGAGTTCTCCCATGTTCTTCCTTTCTTTTCTTTTTCTTTATTTGGTAGAACTTTCTTTATGATGTTACTCTGGTGTAAGTGAATCTTTTTCGTTAGGTAGAAGCGTGCATTATTTCTTTTTCTTGTGCTGGCCTTCGAGCAATGTCAATACATTAGAAACCGAAGTTAATGATACATAAGACAGTAATTGCCAATTAATAAGTAATCGACAATGGCTAAAAAAAGTGTAAAATTGCCAATAAAGACAGTAATTGTCTTTTTATGGGCTCACAGGAATGATTAACAGAACCTGGCCCAAACTGAAACAGCAAAAATCCGGGCCCAGTCTGACATGAATCATACTTATTTGCACCAAATTAAACACGGAGTCAAAAGGTCAAATGACAAATCCTTTTACTGGCCGGACTGGGATTCCGACACCGACTTGAATCAACATGTATAAATAACCAACCCCTACCATTTACCAACCCAACTCTTTCGTCTAAGTTTTTTAACGCCTCTTTTTTCCATATATTGTTACTACTACACAAACAGAGCCTCTCCTTTTCTTTTGTGTGTTCTGTGTTTCAACAATGGCGACGGTAACCTTCAACAGAGGTGATGAAGTGGAGGTTTGCAGCAAACAAGAAGGATTTCTTGGATCTTACTATGAAGGGACAGTCTTGAAGCAACTCGGGCCCAACTCTTACGCACTGCAGTACAAGAACCTGGTGGAAGAAGACGACGAGTCAAGGCCACTGGTGGAGGTGGTCCCCAGTGAGGAAATCAGGCCAACGCCGCCAAGAATCCGCTTTGGTGGTGGGTTTGGTTTGCATAACGAGGTTGATGTGTTTGCTAATGACGGCTGGTGGGTGGGCAGGATTACTGAGAGGAAAGGGTCTGCTTATTATGTCTACTTTGCAAGTACTCGAGAGGAGATCGTGTATCATGGTTCTTTGTTAAGGATTCATCTGGATTGGGTCAATGGCAAGTGGGTTTCTTCCAAAACACCAGCTTTTCTTGCTTAAAGATCTCTGCATGTCAGTTTCATTAATTGAGGGCATCCTGGTTACTTTCTTTTTTTATTGAATGTTGTAGCAGTTTATATATAGGAAAATTTATCCTTAATATTTGTCATAGCGTGGATTCATTTATATTTTTCAAAGGTAGAATGCCAGTTTTTGGCCCCTGCAATGCAGAACAGAGCCATACCACCAAAAGTAAATGTTTTGATTGCCTCACAAGAACCTATTATGGCTCTGATTGTTATTTTACTTATTTGAAATTATTATGGCTCTCCCTGTTTTACTTGCTTTGCTTTTCTCCCTGGAAGAAAATATGTCGACTAGTCCTAGGCTAAAACCACTAAAGCGTGATTCCAGTCTCCTTGAAAACACAATCAACCAGAAGGAAATCGAAGGCAACAATTTCATGAACAACTATTTTTGTTTTTTTTGCTGATACAAGCTAGCTTTTGCTTCAGTAATTTATAGGGTGACTTGGGTATAATTAGAGGTGGCAAAATGGGTTGGGTACCCAATGGGTTACCCATTTAACCCATGGATAAATGGGTAATGGGTATAAATGGGTCAGTACAATTTTATATGGGTCTAATTGGATAATTTATCCATTTAACCCATAAAATAGTGGGTTTATATGGGTTGGGTAATGGATATCCATGAACCCATATATTAATAATCTAATTCAATTATCCACTTGGGCCAAGATGGGCCCAACCCATTTGGGCCTAATTGGGCCTAGTGGGCCCATCCCGGCCCAACCAAAATGGGCCCGATTTTGCTCGGGTGGGCCTATTTGGGCCCGTCCCGGCCCGCTCTATATGGGCCTAGTTGGGCCAGATGTGGGCCTATATGGGCCCAATGTGGGCCTAGTTGGGCCCAACATAGTCCAAACCATACAGACCTAGTTGGGCTCATATGGGCCAATTTAAACCAAACCGAGCACATCTCGTTCGCGCCTAGTTAGGCTCATATTGGCTATGCCGGGTTAATAATTAGGTCGGATTAATATTCATAATATATTCATAAAGTTAAAAAATTTAAGATACAAATTTTAAAAATATATATTAAGTCTTGATATTATATGAGTAAATAGGTACACCCACATTAAATGGGTCTAAATGGATAAATGGGTAACCCACATTAAATGGGTTTAAATGGGTTTGGGTATCCATTTAAATTTTTTAATGGGTCATAAATGGATAAATGGGTATAAATAGGTATGACCCATTATGACCCAACCCATGGGTACCCATGGACACCCATTTTGCCACCCCTAGGTATAATTGGGAACGAAAACAACTAGAACTTGACAGAAAAATGTTCACTTCCCTAATAGAGCCAAGTCACCAGGGAGTAATGCAAAAGCACCATTTAAAACGTGAATCTTTGACAACCCGGTCAGATTATATATAGTTTGCACTCAAGTGCAGCCCTTCATAACCGCTGGTGACCTTAATTGGGTTATCTTCAATGGAATCTTCATGAGTGCATTTGGAACCGAATCTCATTTAATACTAATTTTTCAAAGTATTCTTCTTGTTGCTGTATTAACATGTTACCGTGGAAAGTTAAGCAGCTGGAACAAAAGGTGTTGGAAAAATACGTTATATTTC
Source organism: Turnera subulata (assembly GCA_028386065.3). NCBI lineage: Eukaryota > Viridiplantae > Streptophyta > Magnoliopsida > Malpighiales > Passifloraceae > Turnera > Turnera subulata. The sequence goes on along the minus strand of JAKUCV010005796.1, from coordinate 614 downwards.
AAAGGAAAAAAAAGAGTTTATCTAGTCAAAACTAACTGTTAGATGTTGGAGGATATCAGGGGATTAGTTGAGAGCTTACCTGGTCAGTAGGAAAAAATGTGGTCCTTATTAAATGACCATTATTTTTTCTAACTTTGTTGTTCCCCTCCACCTCCTATAAATACAGGACCTCTCTTCAGCTCCAATACAGGAAAAAAATTCCACTCTCATTCTTCCTTTATCCTCCCTTTATTCTCTTTTCACATTTAGTTCTTTTCTCTTTTGCTGGGTTCTTTATTTGTCTTTAAGATAAAAACTTCTTGGCAGATTCTGGTTCCCTACAATATTTTTGTAGAAGGAGTTGTTGTATCCTGGGGAGACTTTTGGGATTACCAAAAATATCTCTTTAGGAGAGTGTCCTACACGCCTCAGCTCAGGTTTGACACAACCAAATTTTCAAATATTCCAACAATCTAAAGAGATATTACCAATGGCTGAATTTCAACCCGAGAATGCTGCTGCTGCCGCCGCTGTTGCTGCTGGATCCCAAGTCCAACCTGTCGTCACATATGCAACACCCTATCCCGACGTATCCAGAATCGAGGTGTTTGCCGGAGCAAATTTCAAGAGATGGC
>JAKUCV010005795.1:0-11217 GCA_028386065.3 Turnera subulata | reverse complement strand
AAAGATAAAACTTGATAATATTTAAGCATTCTTTTGGTCTTGGCTCAGTTATTTATCTGGTTGTATCTTGTTGTGATTTGGCTGGAATTTTACTTCGAAAGTATTATGTTGCCTGCATATTACTGTTTATCTTTCGTCGGTGAGCACTTCGGACTCACCCCCTCGCCTGCGGGGTTTCATCCCGTAGGATGAGTTGTTCGTAGTACAGGTACGTGGTTCGGCCAGCCGCTGTTTCTCCTTCACCAGACCTCGGATCCATACCTCCGCTGCATCTCATTCTAAGTCTTCCGCTGCTGATATTTTATATGATGTTGTATTATATATTCCTGCTACTGCTGTGTGGTTTGAATAATGGTCCCCGGGTTCGGGTGACGGATGATGTATTTGAGATTATGTGTACTGTATGTTATTTGTATGTACTGGCTGCTACTATAATAAGAACAGTTCTGGCACGTGTTTACTGTGTACGGTAAATACGGGTCGGGGCGCTTCAATAAGTTTTATGTGTATACTTTTAAAAAACTAACCATGTCCATGTAATCCACGGGTAGTATTAGTTTTAAGAATTTTATTTCCTAGATTTCTATTCATTTTTTTTACATAATATTAGCACTTAATATTTTATATTTTATATTTTAGTATTAGATTTCTAAGTTCAAAATTTTAAAAAATATACCACTTAATATTTTATACGGCCAGTACCGGCAATTAGAAAAAGAAGACCTCACTTAATATTTTATATGGCCATTAGTTTCAATTGCTTTTTTTCTTTCAGATTGGTTGAGCAGCAAGTTTAATGCGTATACTGTTAAAATAATTTTAAACCATACATAATATAAAAAAATTAAAAATTTATAAAGAAAATATATTTTTTTAAAAAAATACTAACCAAGCCCGTGGAATCCACGGGTAGTGAACTAGTTATTTCTAATGTGCTGATAAAATTAGTTTTTAGAAAATATCCTGGTCAAATTCTTCAGGTTGCCGAGTATACTTTTTTCAGTTGCAATTTACTCGGAGCTACCAGAGCCTTTCTTCCCTAGGCTTTGTTCGAAGGCATCTTCCACTGTAAGATTAATATATAGTTATGGGACGTTTTTATCTTATTCCATTTTACGGACGTTTTAGTCTTATTCAATTTCTATTCTACCTATTCTTTTACTGGGAATCTCTTGTTTAGACAAAAAAAGAAAATATACTGGGGATCTCTACCACTGTTGAGAACATTCCCTCTCACTTGTTCTTTTTCCAATGCAAAACCACTGCTACCTCATAGTTACTTCTCTAGAATTTTCCTTTATGTCCCGGTAGAATCAAGATCGAGGAAAACTACAAAGACAACGACGCACACTGTTCATGCTTCCAGCAATGCCATAACGTCACTACTGTTCTTTGGCCTTGCGTATTTACTTCAGTTAGTTGTGTTTGAAAAAACAAGATAGGCACCACATATAGCGCCACCGCCGTTTTTCACTTGGCCATGAGCCTCTGAACGTATAAAGTTAGGCTACAAAAGATCTACCAACGTAGAAATGAAGATTCAAGTCCCCTACAAGATATCAAAGAACAAATTCAAGAAAAGAAAAAAAAAGAAAGAGAGAGAGAGAGAGAAATCATAGTCCAGAAAATGAGCAAAGCAGAGTTGGTGTTCGTCCCAACACCAGGGGCAGGCCACATCGTGTCTGCTGTTCAGCTAGCAAAGCTCCTCACCGACCGTGACGAGCGACTTTCCATTACCGTCTTCCTCATGAAGCCACCCTTTGAATCCAAGGCCGGTGGCTACACCGAGGATTCATCATTCCCATCTACCCGTATCAAGTTTGTACATGTATCAGATGACGGGCATGCTTCTTTCGAACCCATAAACTTTTTCTCATCCATGATTGAAACCGCCAAACCCCACATCAAAGAAGTTGTCACCAAGCTGATCTCCGAGTCAGAGTCGAGTCATGACGATTCACCCAAACTTGCTGGGTTTGTTCTTGACATGTTTTGCACCTCACTGATAGATATGGCCAATGAATTCGGTGTCCCTTCTTATATCTACTTCACTTCCGGTGCGGGTTTTCTCGGTTTGATGCTTAACCTACAGGCTCTTCACGACGAGCAGGGCTTGGATCCCACCGAGTTAAAGGACTCGGATGCCGCGTTGGGCTTGCCGAGTCTGAGGAACCCACTTCCCGCCAAAGTGCTGCCCACTTCAGTTCTCCATAAAGACCTTTTCCAAAGGATGCTTGTTATGACAAGAAGGTTCAGGGAAGCTAAAGGTATCATCGTCAACGCATTCTCGGAGTTGGAATCCCACGCGATTAACTCCCTCGCCGACGGCAAAACCCCGCCGGTGTATCCCGTGGGTCCCATCTTGAACCTTAAAGGCAGCGGTCATGATCATGGAGGAGGGAGCAGCAGCAGCACTAACTTGAAGGAGATCATGCAGTGGCTTGATGAACAGCCCCCGTGTTCGGTTGTGTTCCTCTGCTTTGGGAGTATGGGATGTTTCGACGAGGAGCAGATCAAAGAGATAGCTCGCGCCCTGGAGAACAGTGGCCATCGATTCTTGTGGTCTCTTCGCAAGCCACCGCCAAAGGATAAGATGGTCCCGCCAACAGAGTATTCTGATGCACAAGAGGTATTACCAGATGGATTCTTGGACCGGACCGCCAAGTTTGGGAAGATTATTGGTTGACGTCTTGGCCCACCCATCAGTCGGTGGGTTTGTGTCTCATTGTGGGTGGAATTCTACACTCGAGAGTATATTGTTTGGTGCCCCAATTGCTACGTGGCCATTGTACGCAGAGCAGCAGTTTAATGCTTTTCAACTGGTGGTGGAACTGGGCTTGGCCGTGGAAATCAGAATGGATTACAGGAAAGATTGGTTTGCTGATGAGCCGTTTATTGTGACGGCTGACGAGATTGAGAGGGGGATTAGGTGTGTAATGGATCGAGACAACGAGAGGATCAGGCTGTTAAGTGAAATGAGCCACAAAAGTAAAAGGGCCTTAACGGATGGTGGATCTTCGTATGTTACAATGGGTCGTTTGATTCAAGACATAATGGACAGTTTTGTACGAGAGTTTGTTTTATACTTTTATCCGAATTTCTGCAACTACGAAATCTCCTAAATAATGCAGCTCGTAGCGGATTTGCATGTGGTGTAATAGTCTCTGAATGGTTATGTGCTTTCTAGGATCAAGATTGCAAAGTATGTGTATGGATTGGTGTACCTGTATTGGTCTACCTCAGTATGTTTCAGTAAGCAGAAGATTCATATTTTTACTTGCCCTCTTTCACCAAGCTGCAGAAGAAGAATTGGCTGTCCCTCACTACCGCACCAACTTCCCACTGCACAGAGACGAATTGTATTAACAGATTATAAACAGAAGGAGCACCTCCTGTAAATCTTTCTTCACCAAATGGGGAAAACTTATTTAAGTATATCCAATTCTAAGTTATCACTTCCTCTCCAAACTAAGCCACTGTTAATTAGCTTACATTTTGACTTGCTGCTGCGTTTGTAAAAGATACCCAACTACAGAAGAAAATTAAGTTCCCCAGAAGCCCTAAAGAGTGAAAATGAGCAAAGCAGAGTAGGCTTTCTTCCGGACTAGGCCACATCAAAAATAGAATTGAATGGATTAGGCCCAGATTCATGGGGTCAATGAGCATCACTCTTAATTAATAGAATTGAACAATGATCAAAATACCAGGGGAAGGAATTCAACAGTGTAATTACCCGTAATAGAAAGCCAACAACAGCAAAGAGCAGCATTTGACTGAACTATAAATTATTGGAGATTTTACTTGCATACTATTCCACGTCCACGTCCCTTTCCTTTTCATTCATCGGGAGGACGTTAGACTTTTCCTTTAAAGAAAGATGTTTGACTTTTATTGAAAAAGAAAGGCTCTCTTGCGCCCAGACAAAAATAAGCAAAGGAACAAACAAAGGTTAATCTGGCAATGAAAAAGAAAGCTCTCTGTAATAGTGTAATGGATGTTTTGAACTCGGGCTATCAATCGCACCAAATGTCGCAGCAAATACAATAAACTAGTGATACATATGCAGGTTACAATACAAAACGTTTCATTATGTGATTTAGAGGGGCACAGACTTACATAAAGTCTTAATCCAGCTCGTTCGCCTATTGTAAACAAAAGGGGAACCTCAGGTAAATCTGTCCCCATCAAATCAAGTTTTCTAAATAACCAGTACCAGGTCAGATAAACAAGACAATGACGCAAAGTACTATATTGATAATTCCAGCAAAGCCATGACCTGTTCGGGCATCTTCAGTTTATACAAGATACCTTAGTAGTGTAAAATGAAGCCCCGAGGGAGCCCAAAAGAACACATCCAAGGAAAAAAAAAGAGCGTCCTGAATAGTGTGAAAATGGGCAAAGCAGAGTTGGTTTTCATCCCAACTCCTTTTGCAGGCCACATCAAATCGGCAATGGAGTTAGCAAGGCTCCTTACCCACCGCGATGAGCGACTTTCCATTACTATCCTCTTGATGAAGCTTCCCTTTGATTCCAGTAGCTACGCCAACGAGTCAATCTCATCCTCTCGCATTAAGTTAGTACATTTACCAACCGATCATCATCATGGGCTTGACCATGACTCGGTCAACCCTAGGAAGTTTTTATCATCCATGAACGAAATCGCCAAGCCCCACGTCAGAGAAGTAGTATCTGAGTTGGTGATCGTCTCCCACTCAGAGTCGTCGAGTCAAGACGATTCTCTTCCCAAGCTTGCAGGGTTCGTTCTTGACATGCTTTGCACGCCAATGATAGATGTGGCCAATGAATTCGGTGTCCCTTCTTATATCTTCTTCCCTTCGGGTGGGGCTTATCTTGGTTTGATGTTCCATTTACAGTCTCTTCATGACGAGCAGGGCTTGGATCCCACCACCGAGTTCAAGGACTCGGATTCCGAGTTGACTTTGTCGAGTCTGGTTAACCCACTCCCCGCCAAAGTTTTGCCTTCTTTAGTTTTCCATAAAGAGTGGTTCCAATCCATGCTTGATAGGACGAGAAGGTTCAGGGAAACCAAAGGTATCATTGTCAACACATTCTCAGAGTTGGAACCCCACGCGATTCATTCCCTCGCCGGCGGTGGTAGCATCCCGCCGGTGTATCCTGTCGGTCCCATTTTGGACCTCCAAAGAAACGGTGGCGATGGCTGTGAGGAGATCATGCAATGGCTTGGTGACCAGCCGCCGTCTTCGGTTGTGTTCCTCTGCTTTGGTAGCGCAGGAAGTTTTGATGTGGAGCAGGTGAAGGAGATAGCAGCTGCACTAGAGCAAAGTGGTCTTCGATTCTTATGGTCTCTACGCAAGCCTGCACGGAAGGACAAGATGGGCCAGCCAACGGAGTATTCTAGCCCAGAAGAAGTGCTGCCTGATGGATTCTTGGAGCGGACAGCAAAGACTGGAAAGATTATTGGGTGGGCTCCTCAGATAGAAGTCTTGGCCCACCCATCGATTGCTGGGTTCGTGTCTCACTGTGGGTGGAATTCTATACTGGAGAGTATATGGTTTGGTGTCCCTGTTGCTGCGTGGCCATTGTATGGAGAGCAGCAGTTTAATGCCTTTGAAGTGGTGAAGGAATTGGGTTTGGCCGTGGAAATTAGGATGGATTACAAGAAAGACCGATTTACCGATCCGCAGTTTATTGTGACTGCCGACGAGATTGAGAGGGGAATAAGGTGTCTACTAGACCGTGACCCCGAGAGGATAGAGCTTTTGCACGAAATAAGCAAGAAAAGTAACAAGGCCTTAATGGAGGGTGGATCTTCATATGCTTCAATGGGTCGTCTGATTCAAAATATAATGGACGGTATGACTTGAGAAGTTAAATGCTTACAGCTTATGTATAAGTATAGAATGGTGTGTGTTTGTGTGCGTAACTACAAATGGTTATATGCATTATGCAGGAGCTAAGTTGCAATATATGTGTATATATTGATGATGTCTTGGGCTGCCTGATGCCTCAATAGTTTCGCATTTTGTAATGTGCAAAATTATTAGTAGCTGTCTTATTATATCTCTTGATATTAGATTCATTTATCCAGATGAAAAAGTTTTCAAGTAGCATCGGTCTCGATAAGAAGAAAATACTTGGGGATGTAGAAGGATCAATCGGTACAGGTAGCATCTGGAAGGATTATACTGCAGGTTGGCCTTGCAGCCTTTCTTAAGGATCAGAGAAAAAGATGACAAGTACAGTTTGTGCGTAGTAAATCAGAGACGATAATCTGAGTTTGGGAATGAACTTTGAAGCTATTTGAACGATGGAGATCATTCACTGACCGACGAAGTTTTCAACTAAATGCCATATTCCTCCACCTGGAGAAGCTACTCCGATGAAAACAAGAGTTTCAGCAATGCAGAGAAAGCCTGAAAGCTTGTTATTTTTTATTTTTAACCATGGTAATATAGATATGTAGAAATTGTTTGCTAATAACACAATCTAACACAAACTGGAGAAAACCTCACATATCAAAGTGGTACCAAAAGAATGATACAAGTTCTCATCAATCGTCACAGCTAAAGCTCAAAAATTGAAATACAATGATTCCCGTTATACAGATTTGGGAAGACTCTCTTCAGATGGGAGCTCTAGTGTTGCTCCGGCATGCTCTGGACTAGCCTTCACCTCTGCAGATTCATAAGAGGAACCATCAATTAGGCTAGGTAGGTGATTTTTAAGTTGAAAAAAAATGCAATATTTAAACACAATTAGCTGCAAAAACAGTCCATTACCAAAATAAATAAAACCATATTAAGTTCATGGATATATCTAATTGCTGTCTCATTCTACCCAGAAACAAAAAGGCAATTCATTCACTAAACAGCAGATGAACATACAGCTATCATAGATAATTGATATGAGCAGAAACGTAGAATTAGGGACAAAAAAACAAAGGGCATTAAATACTAGTTAAGATGAGATTCAAACGCAGGTCAATTTAACAAGCGTGTGGTGTGCACGAGCCAAACACAGAAAAATAAAGAGCGACTCCAGTTCGTTCGATATGAAATATCGGTTAAGAAGTTCTTTTTATGTACCGTAACCGCCACGGTCGTTGAGTTTGGCCTGGACGATCATGGTGGAAATGAAATGGGAGGCTTCGCGTGCTTCCTCGAGGAGCTTCTGGATCTGGGTCTCCGAGCTCACCCCCCGATTCTCTTCGAATTTCTTCCTCACCTCCATCGCTGACGCGTTTAGCATCAGCGTGTCTCCGGCGAACGATTTCCTTGTCGCTCTTAGCAAACCCCTGTATGCTCTCAGTGCTTCCCCTCTGCTCATCTTTTACCTATATCTCTCTAGTCTATTCCTCTTCCTCCCTCACTCCCTTTAACTTTTTAGCGGGCGTAGAAAGAGAAAGCCAGAGGTTTTATTCAACAACTTCAAAACTACGTCGTATCGCTTTCATTGTTTTTCTCTTGTTTTGCAAATCTCAATGTAACTTAATAATCGGTAATTACGATTTTCGTCGGTAAAGAGAGACTAATGAGGAAAAAATAAATCAAGGACTTTCCATAGATTTTGTTTCAATTCATATATTGTTCAAGATCCATAATTTACTATGCCTTTTTCTTGATTCATTGAGCAAAATATTTATATATAGGAAAGAAATCCAGCCACAGGATGAGCTAGTTTAACATTTTATTTACTTGGGCGGATTTAGGAAAGCTTCTATTACCATTCTACCATTATGAAGTATCAGGAGGTGTGCAAAAAATAAGGAGAATATGGGGTGGTTATAAGTTATTAACTCATCAAAGGCAGAATTACTGCGTCTATATCAATCACTGTTAATCATATAACTTGTGGCACCTTTTACCTCTTTTAGACCAACACAAAAAGAATAATGAAACACTAATTTAGTCATCAACCCAACAGGGGCCAAAACATGAATAACAATCTTGGTATACTTTTGATTCAGATTCTTTAGCTATTTTTAAAGAATGGCGTTCGCTACCACTAAACTTTTGACAATGCTTTTATATTGGTGGATGTAGGTGGTACTCAAACCCCAAATCTCAAACCTCACCTTCTTGCTGCTTTTGACAAGAGTACCAATGCGCTTACAGTTTTGACAATGTTTCTATAGTTTGTCGAACATCATAATACATCGCAGCAACAATTTATTTTTAATTGTTTTGTACTGCAATTGAATGCTTCTATGATTACTGATTAGATGATCATGGAGGAGTCTGACACTAGCTAAATATGGGTTAGCCATAGAGGTAAATTTAACAATTTTACTGGCCTCTTTGATCAAAAAATGCGTTCTCTGTGACGATCTCTAAAATCTTAATCTGTATGACGCAAAAAGAAATGGAAAAGAACAGTGAAAACTATAACTTGCGGAAACAACAAAAAAAAAAAAAAAGAAAAGAGAAAGCAACAAAGAATGCCAGCTTCACAGTGTTAAGTCTAAATAATATGATGCAGTGAGTAGGCTGCAAGCTCAAACCAAAAGGCTCAAAATTCAAAATTTTTCTTGTCATTTGAACTTTTACCTTACCTGATTCTCGCAGAAACCATTTGTAAACAAATCAAGGATCACAAAAGTTCAGCCATTACCCGCACGGTACATAATGTGTATTCTTGGACACACTATGACTCTAACAGGTTCTTATGTACTTCGGAGTTCAGAGTATGAAAGTTGATTAAGAGCCATGCCAAAGAACATAAGAGCAGAACAAAGTAACATGAAGGGACAACCAGGAAGTTGAAGAAAGCAACAGAAGACACAGAGCTAATTAAGTTTGTCGAAGCCTGGTTAAAAACACCAAGATCCACCAACGTATATTTTCTGACTTTGAAGGAACTCCTTTTGCATTCTATCTGAACTTGCTGTTTCAGATAGATTATACAACTCTGATTTCAGCTTCTTTTGCCATACCCTCTAATAATTTGAACCAATTGCAACAAACTACTAATTTACTGCAGTATTACAACATACACTATGAACATAACCCTTCCCCGAATCCAAAACAGCCTTTGCCTGTCATGGACAGTGTCAGTGACCAGTTCCACCACAACAGATTCCAAGTTCCCCAGCTTTCTTGAAATTAAAGTTTTGCTTTTGATGAAATGCTTAATTCAGTATTCACTCTAAAATGAAGTTCAGTAAGCCAACTTACTCAGTTGCATAATCTTTCACAAAGAGTTCACCTACTCTGTGAAACATCAAACTGAATTAAGCTGTCCGAAATTCTACAAAATATGAGAAATTAAAAAGAGTCCGGAGAACATATTTTAAGAAACAAAAAAAAAGAGCAAAAACTTCACCCCCAAAAAACGATCCCCCACAAAAACGACTACGTATCCTCGTCATCAACCTCATCATCTCCATACCCGAACTCCACATCTCCTTTATACCCAGGTTCACTCCTGTACCCAGACTCGTCACCATCCCAATTAAGAAACTGCCGCGAAACCAAACTCTCCCTCTCCCTGCCGGTCGAACCAGCACCCGACGCCGCCCCATTGTTCCCAACCAGCTTCCGACCCGAATCAATCCTCATCGCCGCCTCGATATCCGAGGACCCGACCGAGTACCACCTCCGGGTCGCGCTCCGGGAACGCAAAACACGGCGCCGCCGTCTTCTACCCAAAAGCCGGAGGGTGCTACGGCCTCTTGCGACTGCTGGGCCGGTGGGATTGCAGTCGTCAAGGCTGCATAAGTCGATGACGGTGTATCGGTCGCGGTGGGAGATGCAGGGCCGCTTGTTTGGCGGAGCACGGGATTTAATAGGCGGAGAGCCACCGCCGTGTACGGTGGTTTGGTGATGGCTGTTGACGAAGGGCATCCAGGATTGGAGCTGCATGGTGCATGAGGCTATGGAGTGGCGTGCAGCACCAAAGGGTTTTGGAGACATATGGGTTCGTGATTGGAACTGACTGTCTTCGTGAAGAGCAGGTACGAGGATTGAGGATTTTTGTTGTGTTATTATACAATACTACTTCAGATTGTGTCCGGGAATGGAAGGTGGAGAGTTATATTAATAAAGGGAAGTCGCTTGGAAGTCTTTTGGGTTTAGGAGTTTAGTTAGGGAACGAACAGTATTATTGGGGTGGGTTAGGAGTTTTTTTATTTTCTTTGGGCAATCGGTGGGTTAGGAATATTGGGACCAACTTGTATAGGCAGGCAAAGCTATATATATGACTATTTTGATGGTTGTGTTATAAACAAAAGAGGAAGAAGGAGAAGTTTGAGGGGGAAATGATTTTTCCGGTGAGCTCCGGCGAGGCTCCGGTCACGGGTTTCATTATCCGGTTTCAGTTTTTCATACATTATCTCAATTTCTGATTTACACATATATATAATAAGTGGGAATACTATATAGTATATGTATTTGGTATGTATCACAATGACATACATATATGTATTTATACATTGTTTTATAACACTCCCCCTTGTATGTCATTGTGTTGATGGGTAGAATTCGCTTTGGGGATACTGCCTCATTAAAAACCTTACCAAGAAAAACCTTGTGGGATAAAAACTTGGTTAAGGAAAAAAGAGTGCAGTGCGTATTCTACTCCCCCTCATTTTGGCCTCCCTCGATTTCTTGATGTCGTGGCATGTCAATTATCTTCTGGGGATGTGCCTTGTCTGATCACTTTTGATTCATCATTACTCTAATTGGACAATGTGGGTAGCTTTATCTTCATAATTTTTGTTGTTGGAGCATCTGCCTTGCTATCACCTTGAGTATGCAGCATCTTCGAATGTAGTCAAGTACGGTCTCGACTAGCTTCGTGTATAATGATAATTTCTGCATCATTGGTAGTGTTTTTGCTTCACATGATACTTCTGGTATCAATAGGCTTATGGCAGAAGCTACGGGCTTCATGTTACAAGCACTTTAACATGGTACTCCGGGACCAATAAGTGCAAATTTGGTTTAAACCATATAAAAGTCAATTAGTTTGATTATTGTGTATTCCCGGGAATTAGTTGCTTCAGGCAACTTGAATCCTTCAAGGATTCTCATGCATATTGTAAGTTTCCTAAGAGCTATATGACACTCATACAAAGGCTCATAAAGCAGCGGAAAGATAGGAAACTACCCTAGAACCACATGTGAGGCTACAAAACCGAATAACAATTTTTACTTACTTGGAGATTAGGATCTTTCACCTAATTATAAGTATAGAACCAGCAAGAGCAGGATGTAAATGTCCCCTCCTCTACGGTAT
>JAKUCV010005794.1:2663-119919 GCA_028386065.3 Turnera subulata | reverse complement strand
ACAAAAACCTTTTGATCATGACCAAAACCTTTTGATCACAATCACCATAATATCTCAATGATGACGGAATAATCCCTCACAAAATTGGGTGTAATTTTTTCACTATTAGTGAGGGTTTATTGTTCCCTCACAATTGTGAGCGAAAACTCCCTCACAAAATTCGGCCTAGGAATTCTTTTCCCCAATTAGTGAGATATTATATTTCCGTCACAACTTAGCGAGGGATTTCTTTTCCCTCACAATAGTGATGGAAAAAATCTTTCACAAAATTGGAGATTTTTTCCAATCTTAGTGAGGGATTGTTTCCCGTTACAACTTAACGAGGGATTTCTTTTCCCTCACAATAGTGCCGAAAAAATCCCTCACAAAATTGGGAACTTTTTCCAATCTTAGTGAGGGATTGTTTCCCGTCACAACTTAGCGAGGGATTTCTTTTCCCTCACAATAGTAACGGAAAAATCCCTCACAAATTTGAAGATTTTTTTCCAACATTATGAGGATTGTTTCCCGTCACAAATTAGCGAGGGATTATTTTTCCCTCACAATGGTGACGGACAAATCCCTCGCAAAACTCGGCGGGTAGTGAATTTTTTTTGCCGGGAATTTTTCGTCCAAACTTAGCGAGGGATTTGTTTTTCCCTCACAAATGGTGATGGAAATATCCCTCACAAAAATGGCAGGTCTTTGGCGCGGACAAATATTGTGAGGGATTTATGAATCCCTCCCTAAAACCATCACTATATTTTTGCGGCGGAATAATTCCCTTACAGAATCCGACATAACAATACTACCAAGAAATCCCTCGCAAATGCCGTCGCAATTGTGAGGGGCAGAAATCCCTCGCAAAAATCCCTTGCTAAATCCAGGTTTTCTAGTAGTGGAAATTACCATAAAGTGTTTTTGTGGCTTTGTTGATTAATTAATTGTTGACATTGCAGTTTACTATAATCAATGTACTAAGTAACTTAGGGCTTCCAAAGACATCATAAGCTAAACCTGTGCTGACGAATAACCAACCCGAAATGAATAAAGAAGGTATAGTAATACTATGAATGACCCAATATCGAATACTGGTAATAATATCAGCAAAAGAACGTTCTCCTGTGCTTCCAGACATGCTGAGCTCCACATATTCTTGTACAGTCAAAAGGTGGACCGATTCCGTAAAAGATTTCCTTTCAGTAAATCAGTAAATTTTCGTTTACTGATTTACTGAAAGGAAATCTTTGTTAGATCGTCAATATTGTACCAAGGGTCCTTTTCAAACTTACTTAAGTAGTATATCCATATCAATTCTTCCATTATCAATAATTGTTGTGCTCGCCAGGACCTGTGCTGTTAGTTGATGTGCCAAGAGACAGCAACATAACTGGTATGTGGATATCTTGGTTTTTGTAGGAGGCTTGTTTTTAATGGAGACATTGTCTTAATTTTCAGCCAGTTAAGTTTATATAAGTGTTGCTTTACAGCTAAAGTAATGAAGTCCCTAAATATCCCCAAGGGAGTGCGTCGGGTACTTTTCAGGACCTCAAATACTGACAGGTATGCTTTTGTTTTGTATATTACATACTGACATGTATGTATGTCAGATTGTTTCATTGTTATTGGTTGGCATCTTGAAAAGAAATTTTCCCTAATCATAATTAGGTCTATGGATATCCATCTGAATTCAGTCCACGTTTGTGTTCACTGTCATTGTTTGTGACTCTGTTGATGGAAGGTCTTGTATTAGAAGTAATTAATGTCTTTGCATTCTGTTCATTGTTTTGTGCTTTACTTTTAAAAATTGGATGAGATTGATGTGCATGAATCCTATCCATGTTTTGAAATTATGCATGTTTGGATGCTGCTATGAGTTCCTCCAGGGGCATTTTCTTTTTGGTGGAAAGAGTGAGGCTCAGTATTCCTGTTCATTATTTGTTTTTATTTAATAGCATTGGCATTACAAATGAGGGCAGCAGTAGTTGCATACAGTAAGTTCATACTGCAATAGTGGGCTTAATTAGAATTAGGTGACGCTTGAACGAAACCGTAGAGTTCTGTTGACCAGGATCAATGAGCTTGTTACCTTGGCTCTTTTAGGACAATGTTAATGTTAGTACACATTTTCTAACACCTTTTTTGGCACACTCATTGCAATGGACTGTGTCACTGCAGAAATAGGAATGCAAGATTTTTTTTATCATCCCTTTTGTCGAAACGGGCAACGAATTGTCTGAGTAGCAATGATTTGATTTCTCTAGCTAGATTTAACTTGGGAGATGAAATGTCCTCTGTTGTATTCTGTTTTCAGGCGGCTTATGTTCAAGAAGGAGTTTGACTCTAGCTTCGTTGGATTCAAGGCAGATGGGGCAAAATGGCTCGTAGAGAACACAGACATCAAGCTTGTTGGTAAGATTAGACTGTCAATTCGAAGTAATTCGTTTCCTTCATTTTTGTCAAGCTTCTTAAACATAGAAGAGTCTGAATTGTACCTATATTGTTATTCAATTCAGCAACATTGACTATGTACAACATTTTTCTTGGGATTAAAGCAACAGGATTACGAGTCCTGAATTCTAGCATGTTGGTCATTTGCATGAATTAAGCCACGATCCTTGGCTTCCTTGCAGATGCCATATGTTACATGTAGTAGTTTCCTGCATGATCTTGGAAAAATTTCATTCCATGTGGTATCTTAATGTTCATTACAGCAGATGTCTAGCAATTCTGCAAACCATGGAATTCTTGTTCAATTTAGTTAGCAAAAATTTAATAGGTCCGTGAGTGTTATTTACTTGCATGGTTAAATCAGAGTGAGGAGATAAGCGTGTTCTGTTTGATTTCACTATTGGCATGATAATATTATTGGTATTCTATAAAAAAACTGCAGGACTCGATTACTTGTCTGTCGCAGCCTATACCGATGCCCGACCAACTCATCTCATTTTTCTAAAGAACCGGGTAAGAGCATCGATCTGTCTCTCAGTTTCAGTTACTTTTGACATAAATTCTACTTTTAATTTCACTTCTAGCGGTCCACTCTGTAAGCTGACTAAGTCACACCATTCTTCTGCTAAAAAAATTCGCAGGAAATCATTCTTGTGGAAGGCTTGAAACTGGGTGGTGTAAAAACAGGAGTGTATGATCTCCACTGCTTACCTCTGAGGTTGCGTGGTGTTGAAGGGTCGCCAGCAAGATGCATTCTTATTAAATGATGTGTTTCAATTCTAGTAATTGTATTTGTAGGCTTGCCATGATCTTGTGTCTGCCAGTCTAATAATGGAGACCATCCGTACCACTGATTTTGAAACCTTGAAATAATGCCAATAAGATAACCATATTTTCATCAGAAAATTGTGGTAATCTACCCAAAGCTTTTAGGGATAAGCTCCTCTTCTTGAGCAAATTAAATCAGTGTTTGATATGGTTGGTTCGCGCGATTATATTCAAACAGTGTATCTTACTCAGAATAAATTGACTTTAACACCATTATTTGGCATTTGTATTTTATGTTTATCATATAAAAAAATAAGTATATAGACCATATATATACGCCAACCAACCAGACAATTTGCTTTGCCTATCCACCCTACACCATGGCGAACACGGTCAGCCGGCCGGCGCAATCGCCTCTCATTAGCTTATAATTGTGGGTTTATTAATGAGCCTATCAAGCCCATGATCCATGTTAGGCAGTCATATCATATCATAAAACTTTAATCAGAAATTGAAAATTGAGGCGCTCTTAGACAGAATATACTGTTTTTTGTTGGGTAGCTAATGACTATTTTGCAACTCTTCTTCTTCTAACTTTTTTTCTTCTTTCACCCATGTCCTAAGCCAGTCTATCTTCAAAACATAAGGAATTATAAAGGTTTCTGTCCCGGGGGTTTAGATTGATGTGTTCTCTAGATTCGAGATATCTTGATTAACCTATGACATAACGCTTCCAACAAGTTCATTAATTTTTTTTTTCGATTTGGTTCTTAATTTCCTGTAGCCAAAGTTTCTTACAAGTATTTTTTGTAAATGAGATGACAAATTCCCAATGGAGCTCGAAAACAAAATTTTTTTTCAGATTAAAGTAACACTCACATCCCCCTATCAACCCTTGTTGTCTATTCCGTCACTTGATAACCTAATTTGGGAACAAACGAATCAATAAATATATGGTTAGGTTAACAGCCAATTTTAGGGATACGCTGACATGATTACAGTCTCTGTCGATCAAAATAAAAAGAGCAGCAAGATCACATCTTCTGTGTGATACACGATAAAGAAAAATTATAATTTTCTTCGAGTGAAAGAAAAATTATAACTAGAAATTCTTTATTGTAACCAGAAGCTAGAACTTCATAATTATATGTAGGTTATTATAATGTTTTTGTCAAATCACTTGGGTAAACAAATTGGTATATACAGAAAAATTTATATCCCCATTGAACAAAATCCTTTGGAAAAAGATTTCCCACCAACTCGCCATACAACACAAATGCCTCGTCAGCCATTATTAGCAACAGGAATCGCTAATGCATAATTTTACTCTCAAAGTAAAAATCCAGTTTCTGTTTCCTACAAAATCCTACTAGCAGCCATATAGTTAACTCACTCCACTTAGCAGTAAGTTAGCGAAACTTATCAAAGCCATTTGTCACTTATACACCATGACTACGCAGCAACTCTCTCTCTTCCATCTCCTACTTACTCTACTACACTCCTCCCTCTCTCTCTCTCCCCAAACGACGCGTGTCCCGCCGTCGACACCGCCACGCCGGCATGCACCTCCTTTTTGTCGACGAGCGACGACAACCTCGTTCCCGAATGACGCGGGACGTTCACTGACGGGAGGATCATCGACATCAGCCACAAGTACGTGGCCGACATGCCGGCGTACAACTCCGAGCACAGGATGGGGCGGTTCCTTCGCCTCCTTACCAGCACCAAGAACGGCTCCGACGACTATAACTCCTCCGAGTTGAACCTGTTCGTGCACGCCGGCATGCACGTCGATGCGCCGGGACACTTCTACGATCATTACTTCGACGCCGGGTTCGATGGTGGCACTCTTTGTTGAAATAGTGTGGTGTGTTTGTATCCCACATCTTGTAAGAAGTGGGAGTGAGGGGTTGGAAAAGATTATAAATAAGACCCCTTACATCTCATTGAAATCATCTCAAAATTTGAGTACATTGTATCCTAACAATTGTACTAACTCTTCTCCTATTAAAAGAGCAGTGTTCCGGAGACGTAGGCATAATTGGCCGAACTCCGCTAACAATTTTTGAGTTTGTTCTTTCTTTATTATTCCGCCTTTATTTTTCCGCATTAGTTTATTTGTTTAGTATTCAACATTGGCCGGCTAAACCGCCTTATCTCTTTGTTGGCCGGCAAAGCCGCCTTGTTCTATTTGTTGGCCGGCTAAGCCGCCTTTGTCGGGTATAGGTTGTGAATTGAAATACTGTGCTAGTGAGTCCTGTCTAGGAGGCTGGGTTTTTAGTGAACCACTGTTCCTCCAGTCTTTCCTGGGGATTTATCTTGGAATAATAATTTTGTCTAAGGAGAAAGGCTAGGCCATCTTTCTTGGGAATTATTGAATTAGTTCAATTCACTAGTTTGTTGTAGTGGGGAATTTACTAAAGTTTCCCCAACAAGTAGTAGCGGAGCCGAAGGTTCGTCTTTTGGGCTATTTGAAATTGTTGAATACTATCTTTTGATTTTGTAATGGCAGAAGCAGGTTCAAAACAGGCTACATCAGGTACACAGTCAGGAGAGATGGCTTCCACATCCAGATGGTCGAGGATCCCAGTATCTAGTTCGAAGCTTGCTGTGGAGATATTTGATGGTACCGGTCATTTTGGCATGTGGCAGTGTGAGGTCCTTGACTCGCTATTCCAGCAGGGACTTGATGTTGCTATTGAAGAAGAAAAACCTGACGATATCAGTAACAAGGAATGGGCTGACGTAAACAAGTTGGCATGCAGAACAATTCGATCGTGCTTGTCCAGGGAGCAGAAATATGCATTCAAAAATGAAGTTTATGCACACGAACTGTGAAAGGCATTGGAAGACACTTTCTTGAAGAAGAATGGTCAGAATGAGCTTCTAATGAAGAAGAGATTGTTCCGGTTTGAGTATCGACCAGGTTCTACGATGAATGAACACATTACTCTATTTAAAAAATTAGTAGCAGACCTGTTCAATTTAGATGTTATGTTTGAAGATGAAGACTTGGCTTTGATGCTGTTATCATCTCTTCCCGATGAATTTGAGCACCTGGAGACTACTTTACTTCATGGGAAGGAGAATGTATCATTGGAGGCTGTATGTTCTACTTTGTATAGTCACGAGCTGAGATAACAAGATAAAGTCAAGAACAAAGCACCTGCAGCAGATGAAGCCTTAGTGGCTAGAGGACGACAGCAAGGCCAGTCAAAGGGGAGAAGAGGAAGATCCAAGTCAAGAAGCAAAGTTGCCAAAGATGAGTGTGCCTTTTGTTATGAGAAAGGGCATTGGAAGAAAGACTGTCCAAAGTTGAAAAAGAAGGGAAAGACTCCACAAGATGAAAATGTTGCAGAATGCAAGAGTGACGCAGAGTTAGACACTTCTTTAGTTGCTTCACCTTCAACATCACACGTTGATGAGTGGATTTTGGATTCTGGTTGCACCTACCATATGTGCCCCATTCGGGAATGGTTTTCTGACCTTGAAAAGCTCAATGGTGGGATTGCTTTCATGGGCAATGACAATCCATGTAAAACAGCAGGGATAGGTTCAATCAAGCTAAAAAATCATGATGGATCCACCGGAATTTTGAGAGATGTTCGATATGTTCCAAAGTTGAAGAAGAATCTTATTTCTTTGGGGGCCTTAGAATCAAAGGCCTAGTTGTCACTATCCGAGATAGAATTCTTAAAGCAACATCAGGAGCATTGGTGATGTTAAAATGTGTGAGGAAGAATAATCTGTATTACTACCAAGTTAGTACAGTAATTAGGGCAGTTGCAGCAGTAATTTTTGGAAGCAAGAAGGATGCAGAGGCAACAAAGCTGTGACATATGCGTTTGGGACATGCTGGTGAAAAATCCTTGCAGATTCTTGCCAAGCAGGGATTGTTGAAAGGTACGAAGACTTGCAAATTGGAATTTTGTGAGCATTGTGTTCTGGGAAAGCAACGAAGAGTGAAGTTTGGCACTGCTATCCATGATACCAAGGCGATTTTAGACTATGTGCATTCAGATGTGTGGGGACCTGCCAAGACTCCATCCCTTGGAGGTAGACACTATTTTGTCACTTTTGTTGATGATTTTTCCAGAAGAGTGTGGGTGTTTACAATGAAGAAGAAAGATGAGGTGCTTGGGATTTTCCTTAAATGGAAAACTCAGGTTGAGAACCAGACAGGAAGAAAGATTAAAGTTCTCCGAACAGACAATGGTGGAGAATATATGAGTGATCCTTTCTTGAAGATATGCCAAGATTGTGGCATAGTTCGGCACTTCACAGTCAGAAAAACACCACAGCAGAACGGGGTGTCAGAGCGTATGAACAAGACATTAGTGGAGAAAGTTCGTTGTATGCTGACATATGCTCAACATCTTATTAATCGGTTGCCACATTCTGCTTTAGGTGGCAAGACCCCTTTGGAGGTATGGTCTGGGAAGCTTGCTACAGATTATGATTCTTTGCGTGTGTTTGGCTCCACTGCATACTACCATGTGAATGAATCAAAGTTAGATCCACGAGCAAAGAACGCTCTATTAATGGGTCTTAATGCTGGAGTGAAGAGATACCGTCTTTGGTGTCTAGAGGCAAAGAAGACTATTATCAGCAGGGATTTTACCTCTGATGAATCTACCATGTTGACCAAGGTAAATCCAGAAGAAGCTGGTGGTACTTCACAGCAGGTGGAGTGTGTATCAAAGCAGGTGGAGTTTGAGCCTACTATGGTGATCCCGGCTAAGAGCACCAATGGTGACTCTCCATTGACAGAGGAAGAGTCAAATGAAGAAGAGGTTCTGACCCAAGAACCTACGCAGCAGTTTGAGCCAATTGCCACTAGTAGACCAAGACGAGAAAGGAGAAAACCAGAACGTCTCATTAAAACGGTGGCCTATTCACTTCCAGTCGTTGATGATGTTCCTTCCACTTTTTCAGAAGCCATTCAGAGTTCTGAAAGTAGCAGTTGGAAAGAGGCAATGGAGGAGAAGATGGAATCTCTTGAGAAGAACAAAACATGGAAGTTGACACAACTACCGAAGGGAAAGAAGGCAATTGGATGCAAATGGGTATTTGCTAAGAAAGAAGGATTTCCTAACAAAAGTAATGTTCGCTACAAGGCAAGATTGGTGGCTAAAGGCTACGCTCAAAAGGAGGGAATTTATTATAATGAGGTATTTTCTCCAGTTGTGAAGCATTCCTCCATTAGAATTCTGTTGGCCTTGGTAGCACAGTTGAATTTGGAGCTAGCTCAACTTGATGTAAAGACCGCATTCTTACACGGTGACTTGAAGGAGGAAATCTATATGACTTAGCCCGATGGATACAAAGTTGCTGGTAAAGAGAATTGGGTTTGTAAACTAGACAAGTCGTTGTACGGTTTGAAGCAATCACCAAGGCAGTGGTACAAACGATTTGACAAGTTTATGATGGGTCAGAAGTACACAATAAGCAAATACGACCATTGTGTGTATTTGAGAAGACTACAAGATGGGTTCTACATCTATCTACTCTTATATGTTGATGATATGCTGATAGTAGCAAAGAGCCAAATTGAAATTGACAAGTTGAAGGCTCAGTTGGGTAGAGAGTTTGAGATGAAGGATTTGGGAGAAGCCAAGAAGATTCTCGGCATGAAGATAAGCAGAGACAGAGAGGGAGGCAAGCTTTGGCTGACACAAAAGGAGTATTTGAATAAAGTACTACAACGTTTTGGCATGAATGAAGGGTCAAAACCTGTAGGTACTCCGCTTGCTCCTCATTTGAAGCTTAACAGCCAGTTATCTCCGCAGACAGATGAAGAACGAGAGTACATGGCAAGAGTCCCTTATGACAATGTAGTCGGAAGCTTGATGTATGTAATGGTGTGTACGAAACCGGATATTTCACAAGCTGTTAGTGTTGTGAGCAGATATATGCATGATCCTGGCAGAGGTCATTGGCAAGCTGTGAAATGGATTCTTCGGTATATCAAAGATACCGTAGACGTTGGCTTAATGTTTGAGCAGGATGAATCACTTGGTCAAGGAGTGGTTAGATATTGTTATTCTGACTATGCAGGAGATTTGGATAAGCGAAGATCGACGACGGGCTATTTGTTCACTTTAGCAAAAGCCCCTATTAGTTGGAAGTCCACTTTATAGTCAACGGTGGCTTTGTCTACAACGGAGGCAGAGTATATGGCTATTACAGAAGCTGTGAAGGAGGCAATTTGGCTTCATGGGTTGCTCAAAGACTTGGGGGTTGGTCAGAAACAACTTGTGGTATATTCTGACAGTCAGAGTGATATTCATTTAGCGAAGAATCAAGTCTTTCATGCACGGACGAAGAACATTGATGTTCGTTATCATTTTGTGAGGGAAATTCTTGAAGAAGAAGAGATACTTCTCCAGAAGATTTTGACTACAGAGAATCCTGCAGATATGATGACCAAGGTGGTGACAAGGGCCAAGTTTGAACATTGTTTAGACTTGGTCAATATCCTTCACATTTGAGTTGGCGCCAGATGGCGCAAATTGGAAGCACTGTTCTTTGTTTGGTTGAGAAGATAGAGGTTTGGTGGAACTACAAAAATACCAAGGTGGAGATTGTTGAAAAAGTTTGGTGTGTTTGTATCCCACATCTTGTAAGAAGTGGGAGTGAGGGGTTGGAAAAGGCAATAAATAAGACCCCTCGCATCCCATTGAAATCATCCCAAAATTTGAGTACAATGTATCCTAACAATTGTACTAACTCTTCTCCTATTAAAAGAGCAGTGCTCCAGAGACGTAGGCATAATTGGCTGAACTCCGTTAAGAATTTTTGGGTTTGTACTTTCTTTATTATTCCGTCTTTATTTTTCCGCATTTGTTTATTTGTTTAGTATTCAACATTGGCCGGCTAAGCCGCCTTATCTCTTTGTTGGCCGGCAAAGCCGCCTTGTTCTATTTGTTGGCCGGCTAAGCCGCCTTTGTTGGGTATAGGTTGTGAATTGAAATACTGTGCAACTGAGTCCTATCTAGGAGGCTGGGTTTTAAGTGAACTACTGTTCCTCCAGTCTTTCCTGTGGATTTATCTTGGAATGATAATTCTGTCTAAGGAGATAGGCTAGGCCATCTTTCCTTAGAATTATCGAATCAGTTCAATTCACTAGTTTGTTGTAGTGGAGAATTTACCCGAGTTTCCCCAACACTCTTGACTTGGAGGTTCTCATTGGTAAAATTTGGCCGTTTGAGCCAATTTGGTTAGCGTTATTTTAGTGATCACGAGCTTAAATATATAGTATCTATGCTGTTTTACATACTGCTAGTAAACCCATTTTTGTCGCCATTGGAATCGTTGTATTGCTGTTTAATAATTAATTATTTTCTTACTGTCAATATGTAATCTATTTTCTACTGACTAGGACCTGCGCTTTTGGTTGATGTTCCAAGGGATAACAACATAACTGGTATGTGTTTTTTTCTTTTTTTCATGGAAATATGTGATGGCATCTTAGTGTTTTTTCAGTGGGCATATTTTCTTGTAGTGGGAGACGCTATATTAATTTTGAGTGATTATGTTATAATAAGTGTAGCTTTACTTACAGCTGAAGTAATGAAGTCCCTGAATATTCCCACGGGAGTGCGCCGGGTGCTTTTCAGGACCTTAAATACTGATAGGTAAAAGTTTCTTTCTAGATCAAGAAACATGTATGACAAATTATCTTTGTTATTGATTGACATCTTGAAAGAAAGTTTGGCATGACTAGTTTTATGTAGTTGTTCTTAACAGATTGTTTTTTGGAAAAGAAAGAGAAAAAATCATGATTAGATTATAGATCTCCCTGACAAGACTTGTCAATTTTTCATTGTCATTGTTTGCGGCTGTGTTTGATGGAATGTCTCCTATTAGACGTGATCTCTCTGTTTTCTATATATGCTTTGTGTTAGAAGATATGTCTGTCTATATCAGTAAAAAGGAAGAAGCAATATCTCTGCATTCTCCAAATTGTTCATTGCTTTGTGCTTTACTTTAAAAAATTGTATGCGGCTGATGTGAAAAAATGCTTCCCATATTTTGACATCCTGCAAGGTTTGATGTTGTTATGAAACTTACTCTGGACGCCTAGCCCATCAATTGTAAACTGCAGCTGCAAAAGTTGCCTAGATTTGGGAAATGCTGGCAAAACCTTAGAACTCTGTTGACTGCCAGCAATGAGCTTGCTACCTTAGCTCTTTTAGGACAATGTTAATGTTGTTACATCTTTTCTTTTGCCACATTCATTTCATCGACCTATATTACTGCACAAAGAGGTTTCCAATTGTCCTTTTGTTTAATTATCTTATCAGAAACACTTATTTTCATGGAGTAATCTGCAAAGACACTGAAGTTAGTGTTGATTGTATGACCAAGCTGTTAGTTGAGTGTTAGTGGAATTGTTGAAGATGTTAGTGGAAAATAATCAAGCTGCTGGTGAAGTTAGTGGAGAGCAATCAAGCTAAGTGGAATGGCCCCTTTAATTAAAGTATGTTAGGTAAAGTGTGTCTTTTAGTAATCAATAATCTTATCATGTTATAGTGTGATTTATCCTGATTGTAAGTGTGCTTTATTTTATATGATGTATTAGAAAAAGCAAAACCCACTACCTAAAGTAGTAGGGTCAGCTGAGTAGGAATTGTTAGGTTATAGGCTGATTTTCTGCCTGTATATTGAGCATTGTAATCTGCGTTCTACAAGTGAAATAAAAGAGTATTGAGTGTGTTTCACTTCACAAAGTGTTCCTTAACTTATTCATTTAGTGTTCAAGTCGAGAGATTGAGTGAATTGAGAGAAAACCAATGGAACAGTAACCCAAAAAACCAGCTTTCACGAGTTCTGCAGAATTCTGGAAATTTTCCTGATTTTCCCAGGAAACATCGATGTTCTTGTTCCAACATCGATGTTGAAAATATTCTGCCAATTTAATCAATGTTCCAATAGCATTTCAACATCGATGTTTTAAACCCAACATCGATGTTAAAAGCATTCGGCAGAATTATTTGAAGACCAGTAGCATTTCAACATCGATGTTCTAGAGTCGACATCGATGTTCTAAGTGCACTGCCAGAGAAATTGATGTTCCAGTGTCTCAAAACATCAATGTTTTGAGTTCAACATCGATGTTCTTGAGCTATGTCAAAGTGATTGAAGGAAGAAAAGCCAACAATTGGTAGCGGTTCCTTCTTTCAGGCCTGTTCTAATTTATTGAAACCATAACAAATTAGCCCTAAACACCTACCTAAACACAATACCACAACATGAACACACAACCAACAAATAGAACCACCTCATCCTTACCCCTACCACCCATTTTTGATGGAGAGAACTACAACTATTGGGCTATAAGGATGAAATCCTTCCTTGTAGCTAATGGTTTGTGGTTTTTGGTTGAAGAAGGTTTTAATGAAGAAGAAGACATTGAAGAAATGTCTGTAAATCAACTAAGAACATACAATGAACGTTTGCCAAAACATAATACTGCAATTTCATTTATGTTTTCTTTGGTTTCAGAGGAGATTTTTTCTTTGATTGTTGGGGCTACAACAGTCAAAGAAGCATGGGAGATCCTTGAAAAGCAGTTCAGAGGGTCTAAAGAAACAAGGCAAATAAGGATGCAATCCTTGAGAAGATATTTTGAGATGCTGAAGATGTCAGAAACAAAAACAATAAGGGAGTATGCTTCAAAAGCACAAAGCATTGTCAACAAAATTAGGTTGTTTGGAGAAGTGATCCCTGAGGTCAGAGTAGTTGAGAAAATTCTCAACACGGTTGTTGATAGATTTGAAGCAAAGGTAGCTGCAATTGAAGAATCAAGAGGCATCACTGAGATGTCAGTTTCTGAATTAGTTGGCAAATTGGAAGCTCATGAGCAGAGGCATGTGAGAAGAGTTGAAGCTGGGATTGAAAAGGCCTTCCAAGCCAAGCAGAAAAATATCAACAACAAATTTGAAGCTAAACAAAAACCGGAGAAAAGCACATACAAGCACCAGAAGGAGGCATCAAGTTCACAAACCATATTTTCCCCTTGCAAATACTGTAGAAAAACAAACCATTTGGAGCAGAGGTGTTGGAAAAACAAGAAGTGCAACTTTTGTCACAAAATTGGGCACAATGAACGTTTTTGCAAAGCAAAACAAAATGGAGAAAATCAAGTCCAATAATAAGTGCAACAACAACAACAAATTCAGACTCAACATCAAGCTAAGCTAGCTGAAGAAAATCAAGAGGAGTTCATGTTCATGGCAAGTGAAAGTTCAGAAAAGCAAGAAAATGGTGTTTGGTACATTGACAGTGGCTGCACCAGTCAAATGACTGGAAATTCAAAGTGGTTTTTGGACTTGGACAAATCAATCTGTGTTGAAGTCAAAACTGCTGATGGTGCCATTCTCAAATCCAAAGGAAAAGGTACGGTTTCTATGAACTACAATGAAGTTAGTAGGCTCATTAAAGATGTCCTCCTAGTTCCTGGTTTGAAGCACAATCTTTTGAGTATGCCACAGATGGTTAAAAATGGATATTCTGTGAGTTTTGAAGATGATTGTTGTATGATTGCTGTGAAAGGAAAATTAGTCAGCAAAATTAAAATGAAGAACAATGCATTTTCTTTGAACTTGAACATGCATTATGAGATGGTGAACACAAGTGAAGTTGATGAAAGTAGCTTATGGCATAGAAGATATGGCCATACTAGCTTGCATTCTTTGAAACTTGCTGCACAAAAAGGAGTATGTCAGGGATTTGCCACCAATACAAGTTCCTGGAGAAATTTGTGAGCCATGCCAATTGGGAAAGATGCATAGAGAATCATTCCCGTTTGCAGCAGAAGGAAGAGCCCTAGAGAAGCTAGAGCTGGTGCACACCGACCTTTGTGGCCCAATGCATATACCCTCCTTGAGTGGTAACATCTACTTCATGCTATTCATTGATGATCTAACTCGCATGACATGGATTTACTTCTTGAAGAATAAGTTGGCAACTTTGGAAGTCTTCAAGAAATTTAAAGGCATGGCAGAAACACAAAGCAATTGTAGCTTGAAGAAGCTAAGATCAGATAGAGGGGGAGAATACATGTCAAAGATATTTGAAGATTTCTGCAACTCAAATGGTATTCTTCATCAATTGAAAGTACCATATTCTCCTCAACAAAATGAAGTAGTAGAGAGGAAGAATAGGACAGTGATGGAGATGGCAAGAAGCATGCTTGCGGAGAAGAAGCTTCCTCAAAGTTTTTGGGCAGAAGCGACCTACACTACTGTGTATCTCATCAATAGGCTCCCAACAAAGTCAGTTGACAGGATGACTCCCATTGAAGCTTGGACTGGTAAGAAACCAACAGTTAAGCACCTTAAAATGTTTGGTTCTCTTTGCTATGTTCATGTTCCAGATGAAAAGAGAAGAAAGCTGGATTTCAAAGCTGAAAGGGGAATACTTCTGGGATATAGTAGTCAATCCAAAGGCTACAGGATATTCATGGTTGACAATGAGAGGATAATCACCTCAAGAGATGTCAAAGTGGATGAAGAGGCTTATTGGGATTGGAAAGAAAAAATGGTGATGAAAAACAATCCTAGTGATGCAGCTGAAGTAAAAGAAGATCAAGTGCAAGAAGATCATCCTCTAAATGAAGAGGATTATGATTCAGACACACCTCCAATGAAGGTTAGAACACTTGTTGATGTTTATGAGAGGTGTAATTTTGTAGAAACAGAACCACACTGTTATGAAGAGGCAGCAAATCAAGAGCATTGGATAAGGGCCATGGCGGAAGAAATTGGCATGATCAACAAAAATCAAACTTGGGAGTTAGTTACAAGGCCTGGAAATCAAAAGATAATTGGAGTCAAGTGGGTGTTTCGCACAAAGATGAATCCTAATGGCACAATTTCCAAATTCAAAGCAAGGCTAGTGGTCAAAGGCTATGCACAACAATATTGCCTTGATTATCTTGAGACATTTGCACCGATAGCACGCCTCAACATAATCAGATTGATCTTGGCTATTTCAGCCCAAAACAAGTGGAAGGTATTCCATCTAGAAGTGAAATCTGTATTTCTAAATGGAATTCTAGAAGAAGAAGTCTACATTGAGCAACCTAAAGGCTTTATTGTGGAAGGAAAAGAAGATCATGTTTACAGGTTGAAGAAAACTCTCTATGGAATAAAATAGGCTCCAAGAGCTTGGTATAGTCGCATGGACAACCACTTGGCTCAACAAGGATTCAAGAGAAGTGAAAGTGAGGCAACATTATATGTGAAAGGCAGCTCATGTGATGATTTGATCATAGTCTCCCTCTATGTTGATGACATGCTAATTACTGGAGCAAATCACAGCAAAATTTCAGTTTTCAAAACTGAAATGATGAAAGAGTTTGAAAAGTCTGATTTGGGATTGATGCACTACTTCCTTGGAATGGAGGTAATGCGAAGTGATGAAGGAATTATGATCTCTCAGAAGAGGTATGCAGAAACTATCTTGAAAAAATTCAAGATGGACTCTTGCAATCTAGTGCCAACCCCATTGATTCAAAACACCAAGTTTGCAAAGAATGTAGATGAAGAAGATGCTGAAATTGAGGTATACAGGAGCTGTGTAGGAAGTTTGCTGTACCTTACAGCAACTCGTCCTGATCTATTGTTTGCAACCAACTTGCTATCAAGGTTTTTAAATGCTCCTAAGAAAAGTCATGCTGCTGTGATGAAGAGAGTGCTCAGGTATGTTAAAGGCACTACTGATCTTGGTCTTCATTACAACTCATTTGAAATGCAAAATTGAAGGCATACTGTGACAGTGATTGGGCTGGAAGTGTAGATGACATGAAAAGCACAACAGGTTATGTTTTCTTGCTTGGTTCAAATGCATTTTCGTGGTGTTCCAAGAAACAAACCGTTGTTGGTCAATCCACAGTTGAAGTAGAGTATCTTGTTGTTGCCTCAACTGTAAATCAAGTTATTTGGTTCAGAAAAATCATGTCAGATTTGAAGATGGAGCAAGAAGAACCCATGGAGTTATTCTGTGACAATCAGTCTACTATTGCTATGATTAAGAATCCAATTGATCATGGTAGAACAAAGCACTTCAAGATAAGGTTTCATGTGATTTGTTAAGCTGAAAGTGAAGGAGAAGTTCAAGTTTTGTTCTGCTCCTCCGAAAATCAATTAGCAGACCTGTTCACAAAGCCTTTGCCCAAAAACAGGTTTGAGTTGCTGAAGAACATGATGAATATGAAGAACAGCTCGGTCAAGGGGGAGTGTTGATTGTATGACCAAGCTGTTAGTTGAGTGTTAGTGGAGTTGTTAAAGATGTTAGTGGAAAATAATCAAGCTGCTGGTGAAGTTAGTGGAGAGCAATCAAGCTAAGTGGAATGACCCCTTTAATTAAAGTATGTTAGGTAAACTATGTCTTTTAGTAATCAATAATCTTATCATGTTATAGTGTGATTTATCCTGATTGTAAGTGTGTTTTGTTTTATATGATGTATTAGAAAAAGCAAAACCCACTACCTAAAGTAGTAGGGTCAGCTGAGTAGGAATTGTTGGGTTATAGGCTGTTTTTCTGCCTATATATTGAGCATTGTAATCTGAGTTCTACAAGTGAAATAAAAGAGTATTAAGTGTGTTTCACTTCACAAAGTGTTCCTTAACTTGTTCATTTAGTGTTCAAGTCGAGAGATTGAGTGAATTGAGAGAAAACCAATGGAACAGTAACCCAAAAAACCAGCTTTTACGAGTTCTGCAGAATTCTGGAAATTTTCTAGATTTTCCCAGGAAACATCGATGTTCTTGTTCCAACATCGATGTTGAAAACATTCTGCCAATTTAATCAAAGTTCTAGTAGCATTTCAACATCGATGTTTTAAACCCAACATCGATGTTAAAAGCATTCGGCAGAATTATTTGAAGACCAGTAGCATTTCAACATCGATGTTCTAGAGTCGACATCGATGTTCTAAGTGCACTGCCAGAGAAATTGATGTTCCAGTGTCTCAAAACATCGATGTTTTGAGTTCAACATCGATGTTCTTGAGCTCTGTCAAAGTGATTGAAGGAAGAAAAGCCAACAGTTAGAACCGCCATGATTCTGTCCATGCAATTTAATTCAAGCAGTCTATATCAATTCTATCTGAAAAAAGCAACCTATATCAATGATTCCATGTCTCTAGATTTTACTTGTGAGATGAAATTGAATCCGTACAATTTATTATGCTTTCAGGCAGCTTATGTTCAAGAAGGAGTTTGACTCAAGCTTTGTTGGATTCAAGGCTGATGGTGCAAAATGGCTTGTAGAGAACACAGACATCAAACTTGTTGGTAAGATTAGTCTGTCAGTTCAAAAAATTCCTTTCTTTCATCTATCTCAAGCATCCTAATAACGGGAACCCTGAAATGTACCGGGTTTTGCTGATATTTCTGCCATTGCATCCTGGCTGGTACATTTTTTTTTTGATATAACGATGATATTTATTAATGAGTAAAATATGTACAGAGAACCGTATGACTCCTAATAAACATGACTAGCACTCTCCAACTAGAGTTCTGCAAGAACACCATAGCTTATAACCGATTCACTCCTTCACTCCAAAAGGAAAGCACATTTGATAGACTTATACATGATAAAACAACGTAAACTTGAATTCTACTGAAACACATTGGGATTCAATTTATCAACACTGAAGAACAAGCTTAATTTTTCCTGCATTTAAGATAAAAGGGATACTGCTGGAATTTTAGCACCGAAATTTGGGTCATTGACATGTTCTAATTAATTAGCCATGATCCTTGTCCTAGTAGATTGCATACGTTACATGTTATAATTTCCTGCATGGTCTTGGCAAAATTTCTATCCGTGAGGTATCTTAATGTTCATTCCAACATATATATATCTGACAACTCTGCAAAGCATGGAAATCTTGTTCAACTCACTCGGCAAACTATATGTTGAGAACCGGGAGTCGCCCGAAAACCGGAGAAACAACACGCGAGGCCCAAGTGAGTTCCATACGCGTGACCAGGACACCACTCTGTAATCCAAAACCTCAAGGTTTTGGTTACATGGGTCCACTTCACTTATATGTTACTCACTTGGCCTCTTTCTCTCCGATATGGGATTCACCACTCACACTTACATTCCAACAATCTCCCCCTCAAGTGTGAGACTCTTCCATATCGGACATCATCGGGCCTACTCTCCCTTCAACAGAAACATTTCAGACACTTTTCGCAACATCACCAAGAGCCCACTCTGCCATCAAGCTCGTTCCAGGAGCACGCTTCTGCCGATGTTCCATGAGCTAAACTTCACTTAGGCCCAAACCAGAAAGACACTCAGAAGTTTGAGTCTGCCAATACCACTCTTATCCGGAGCCACGCCTTACAACTCCAACACGAGCTTGGTCCAAGAGCCCAATCGCTCTTCGTTCCACATGGGGCAGCAGCCACGGGAACATCACCATGTCGCAAACCATTCCGTCCCAGCCGAACCATCAGCTCCGCTACCACGTGTTGAGGACCGGGAGTCGCCCAAAAACCAGGGAGACAATACGCGAGGCCCAAGTGAGTTCCATACGCGTGACCAGGACATCACTCTGTAACCCAAAACCTCAAGGTTTTGGGTACATGGGTCCTCTTTCTCTCCGATGTGGGATTCACCACTCACACTTATATTCCAACACTATACATTCACTGAGTTCATTCAATGTCAATGGTCTGTCAATGTTATTTAATTGAATGGTCAAATAAGTGGGGAAATTATAGGTGTTTTGCATAATTTTATTGTTGTACACTATTTTTATTGTTATTGTTATGAGGCTGATAATGGTCTTTTCTTTCAAAAAAAAAAATATAGGAGTTGATTACCTATCAGCTGCTGCCCATACCGATTTAAAACCAGTTCATCTTACTTTTCTGAAGAGCCGGGTAGGAATCTGTATCTCACCTCAATAATTTTTGACACAAACTTTCAACTCTGTTACTAGTTTGATCAATTGACATCATTACGCTGTCATTCTTCCTTCTGAAATAACTTGTTAGTAATATGCCCAAAAGCCAATCAATGGATGATTGTAGTCATGTATATACATTGAGGTTATTCCAATAAATATGATTATGAGATAATCGCTTGCACATATTTATAACCCTAGAATACTTTGTATTCTTAAAATGTCCCTAGTCGATTATTATTATGGATGGGTTGTAATAATAAATTAAGACTAGCGTATGTTGTGTGGACTGGACCGACCCACATAAGAACCCTACATGGAACGTTATATGATTGTCATTAGTGGTTCTTATATGTATTGTCCTTAGACCTGAGATCATCAAGGTTCCCAACATATGAGTCGTATACTTTGATATTATTCCTAGTCATCCGTAACTGGGTGGACTTAAGGGTAATCATTGGGTATATGATAAATGTGTAGTGGATTTTGATTGATCAAGATGGGATTCGTCCGACCCATATAACGGGTATATTATCAGTTGGGTCTCTTGATAGAGTTGAACTGTAAATGCATGGCCATGCTCGGATTATATGATATGGTGATATCATTAGTATCCGTTATACACAGTTAACTCGGGGATCAAGAAACTAAGATTAAACATATACGAGATTGACGTTTTCCATGTCTCAGTTTAATCTAGATAATGGGACGAAAGGACGAAGACATGTTCCGAGGCATATAGAATCAGTACTGATCTTGTCGTTCGGGTAGCAATGATGTGTTGCTAGACGCCGCTCTTTGCTTATAATTGTAAAATGAGATTTTACAATTATTTCCGAACGTTACAAGTTCTTACAGGGTCACACGCATAGAATCGTTGATTCGAGCAGGTGGTTGAACCGTGGTTAGACATGGTTTGACCGGGTGTGGTTGGACCATGGTTGGACCGTGGTTGGACCATTTTGGGCTGGTTTGGTTCAGTTGTTGACCAAATTAGTGCTGTGATGAGTGTTTGTACATTAGTAGAGACATGGTTATGTGGAGACATAATCATAAAAGATAGTGGGCCAATATGTTGGCCATTATCCCATTGTCTTTTAGCACTAATTGGGGGTAGAGTAATCAGATTACTCTTGACCCTTCTCACTCTCTCTTGTATTCTGAATTCTGGGTTTTTCAGAGCAAGAAACACACACACATCTTCCTCTCTTCTTTGTGAAAGAAAGAGAAAGCATAAACACCACATATAGCTCCCGGAAATCCGTAGCTAACACCACGGTTCGGGAGTGCTCGGGGGTTGGAGATTGTGAGATGATTCCTGCCCGGTGATTGACGGTTCGTGTGGATACCGTAGAGGAGCAGGATATCCTTCCGACTCTAGCTGATTCGGTTCTTCAGTTAGGTGAAAGATCCTAACTGTTTCAGGTATGATTGACTTTGTTGTTCGGTTTGGTTGCTTCACTTGGATCCTCGAAGGTTTCCGGGTCTTTCCGCTGCACTTGATTGTCAAGTTTGCATGCCCGGATACTTACATAACTGACGCAAAAATAATTCCCCAGGAAATCATTCTCGTGGAAGCCTTAAAACTGGACGGTGTAAAACCAGGGATCTATGATGTCCATTGCCTACCTCTAAGGTTGCATGGTGCAGAAGGGTCACCAGCGAGATGCATTCTTATCAAATGAGGTGTTTCAATTCTTATTGTAATGATATCGTATGTATCTGCCAGTAAATTTGAAACCTGAAAATAAATAATGCTATAGGTACCAAATTTTATAAGAAACTGGTGATAATCATTCGGAAACTAATTTTGAGGATAAGCTCTTGTTGCTTTAGCAAATCAGTACTTGTGGACATACGGTCAGTGAAAGCGTTCAGTCAAAAAACTTAAGTGCATCTACAGAAGAATAAATTCAATATAACACCATATTTTGGTATCGTATCATATGTGTTTCCACGCATCATAAAAAGTGCATATATGTACAATAAGGTATATTTATCTGTTACACGCTAAGCTAGACACATTCTGCTTTTCCCATCCACGCTTCCGGCCACCCCTCCATGTAATCCCCTCCCATTAGCTTATCATAACAAAAGGTGATGGTAAGATTTCTTGTACCAGGCACCAAAGATAATATCTCAAGGGATTTAATAATGGAGACGTAATCTTCTGCTATCCTGAATAACGCATTATATATATAGCAACCTAACCAGCGATGCTAGCTGGCAATATATATATTATGGGTTACAGATCCAGTTGATCTGATGATTCTTTCTTGAGCAGACTAAAACATGAAGATCGTCCATTTAACCAATTATGGCCATTTATCCGTGCCTATAGATAGCCATTGTAGGAGACAATATCCAAGCCGGGAACATTGTGAGACTGTTATAAACAGCAGCCAGTATATTGAAACCCAGAAAAGCATCTGTTCAAATTTATGGTTTCCCTTTAGTCCTTGTATCGGTCTTTTCCTTTCAACAACAAAAAAAAAGAAAAAAAATTATCAAAAGGCATGCACTTTCTCAATAGCAAAGGGTTCCATTCGATTTCACCACCATTTACAAAAAAATTGCCCAAGACGAGAATGTTAGATGCAACATTTTTACGAACCATGCATGTTCCGGCCCATTTTGTGTGATGCGTAATTAAGGCATTATATTTTCACGATGCAAGCAAGATGTCATTCGTCAAACATAATAATAAAAAACATCATGTCGGTTTTTGAGTTGATCAACCTATATTAAACGAAATGAGTTATATATATGATCACTCCATTCTTTTTGCATAAGGCGAAGCCGTGGCATGTTGACGAGGAGACCGGTCAAAAAGGCAATGGCATCGATCATCAACAAGAACGCTATGTTCATATATCACTATGAATCTGACTAGAGCCACGGATGAACTTAATTTAGACCATCATTGATGCATAGTTGTAAAGATTAACTTGGTGGCGTAACCGGACAAGACGAGTGGACGCTAAGGAAAAAAGAGAAATATATTTTGTTTTGTTATATATCCAAGCTAGCTACCTAGCTAGCGCTGGAAGCAATATAGTTAGTTTATGGGCATGATGGGGTTTCCTTCAGCAACTCGTCCCATTCCCCAACAGGAAGTAACAACAACGAGTAGCACTTGCAGAAAGGCTGCTCATCATTAATGATGCTAAAGAAGAAAGCAAAAACATCTAAAATACATGCATATAGAGGAGACTTGGGCAGAGTAGACTTTTCTGGGTATTGATCAGCCACATGTGAAAGATTGCTTACGCTTAAAAACATTCGCTTAATTATTGAAGAAACGATTATATGATCCGGGATGTCAGGCTTTTGTAATTTTGAGACTTCACCGGCTAACTATTAGTTCTCATTCCTCAAACCACTATAAATAGAGAGTTCATGACAGTGCCAATCCCACCAATTCATCAAAAGCTCACTTATCCAATTAATTACAACAATGGCTCAATCAAGAAAATACCTGCAGCTTGTAACAGTTTTTGTCTTGATAACGGCATTGGCTATATCAGAGGTAAGCGCAAGGCTTCCCACCCGCTCTCTGCTTGGTGAAGGAGCTCAAGGTCAACAGGGCCAGGATCAAGGCAAACACGGGGAAGATAGTCAAGGTCAACAGGGGAAAGATAATCAAGGTAAAAAAGATGAAAATGAAGGCCACAAAGGAAACAATGGCAAAGATGACAAGGGTGGCAACAAAGGGGGTAAAGGTGGGCATGATGGGGGAGATGAGCTTGGTCCTCCTTCTGGTGGTTGGTATCCACCTTACACTCCTCCTACTACTCCCTCAACTCCTTACACTCCTCCTACTACTGATCCCACTACACCTCCCACTCCCTCTGCTCCATCTACGCCTTCCACTCCTACACCAACACCTTCAACACCCTCAACTCCCTCAACTCCTCCAAAGGAAGTCTCTTGCAAAAGCACAGATTACAAGTATCTTGAATGTTACAAAGTAAAGCACGTCTGCCCTACTTCCTGCCCCTTTGATTGCCAGGTTGACTGCGTCACCTGCAAGCCTGTGTGCAGTAAGTCATCTCTCCACCCAAAAACTTTTATCATTACAGTTCTTGTCTACGAATATATTCACAACATTTTAAACGCATTGTCTCTAATAATTATATATATATATATATATGCTATGATTGGCAGAGTGTGACCAACCTGGAGCAGTTTGTCAAGACCCTCGTTTCATCGGTGGCGATGGACTTACCTTCTACTTCCATGGCAAGAAGGACCGCGATTTTTGCCTTGTCTCCGACCCCAACCTCCACATCAACGCCCATTTCATTGGCAAGAGAAACGAGAACTTGACAAGAGACTTCACCTGGGTTCAGTCCATTGCAGTCCTCTTTGGCAAACACCAACTCTTCCTCGGTGCCCTTAAGACATCGACATGGGACGACTCAGTTGACCGCCTTAGCCTCGCCTTCGACGGAGAGCCTCTTGCCTTGCCTGAGAATGAAGGAGCCAAATGGCAATCCACAAACACACCAGGTGTGTCCATCACCCGAGTCGGAGACAGCAACGGCGTCACCGTTAAAGTAAAAGGGCTCTTCAAGATCACTGCCAAGGTTGTGCCTATCACCCAAGAGGACTCCAGAATTCACAACTATGGTGTAACCGAGGACGACTGCTTTGCTCATCTCGATCTCCGCTTCAAGTTTTACTCTTTGAGCAACCAGGTGAACGGTGTCCTAGGCCAAACATACAGACCTGGATATGTGAGCCGCGTTAATGTTGGTGCAAAGATGTCTGTGATGGGAGGCGACAGGGAGTTTAGAACTTCAGGCCTCTTTGCTGCAGATTGTGCAGTCACTCGATTCACCGCTAACAAAGCTATTTCTGCTGAAGATTCCATGGCGGCTTTTGAGCTACCAGGGTTGAGCTGTGCAAGTGGCATGGATGGTCGTGGAGTTGTATGCAAAAGGTAGAGTTCTATGATGGAGATATTATGAATAATAAATTTACCTCCTCGTAAAACCCAGGAGGTAAAAGTGAAAACCTTATTGTGCTACAAATTTGTTTCGTGAACTTGTTGTATTTTTTTTTTCTGTAAGAATTTCGTTAAGTTCATTTCTTTAATTGTTTCTGGATAAGATTGTTTAAATGTACCTGCTTTATGTGGAGCAAATTAAGCTTGCTTCTTGTGTGATCCTTGTAACGAACTTCTATCACTTTCTGCCTTGGTCTTAATTAGCCTTTGTTTTCCTAACAGACTTTTTTTTTATTAAGCCATCATCATTAATTTTATTAGAAAATAAAGCATTACAAAAAGAATTTTAAGGAAAGGAGATGAGGTAAAGGATTACATACAGAGTTTAAATAATTATGCCCATTGGAAGGTTCCGGGATTTTGTTTGAGGGTGCCAAAAGTAAAGGATAAGGAAGGTAGGGTTGCGACTAGAGTAAATAGTGTTAGGAGATCGTGGTTATTTCTCACAATCAATCAAACACTCAACGAGAAAGAAAAGAAATAGACAAAAGGATTTAACGAGGTTCGGCCATTGATGCCTACGTCCTCGGACAAGAACAGAGAGAGTTTCTCCACTATGATGAATGATAGTACAATCCAGAACCTGTTTACATTCTCTGTATGTAAACCTGCACTTTCGGTAACTTAACAGTTGGGCCCTAGCTAATAACAAGTCTACAAGCCCAAACCATAAACTAGGTCCACTAGAATTCAAGGCAACAAAAAAATAACAAATCTTCCCCTTGACTTGAATTCTCTTCATCTTCCAGGAAAAACAACCCGTTGCCTTGTCACAACCCTCTTAAGGGCATTACTGCGTACTGCCTACACCAACCAAGTCTAGGCAATGCCTAAACTTGGTAACTGGAACTGCCTTGGTCATCATATCTGCCTTGGGTTACAGAGTGGTGTCCTGGTCACGCGTATGGAACTCACTTGGGCCTCAAGTGTTGTCTTCCCGGTTTTCGGGCGACTCCCGGTTCTCAACACGTGGTAGCGGAGCCGATGGTTCGGCTGGGACAGAATGTTGGAGTTGTAAGGCGTGGCTCCGGATAGCGGTTGGGCTCTTGGACCAAGCTCGTGTTGGGCTCTTGGACCAAGCTCGTGTTGGAGTTGTAAGGCGTGGCTCCGGATAAGAGTGGTTTCGACAGGCGCATGCTTCTAAGTGGCTTTGCTTCCCCGGCCTAAGTGAAGTTATAAGTCGTGGCTCCCGATGGAATGAGCTCTTGGAGCATCGGCAGACGCGTGCTCCTGGAACGGGCTTGATGGCAGAGTGGGCTCTTGGTGATGTTGCAAAAAGTTTTCGAAATGTTTCCGTTGAAGGGGGAGTAGGCCCGATGATGTCCGATATGGAAGAGTCTCACACTTGAGGGGGAGATTGTTAGAATATAAGTGTGAGTGGTGAATCCCACATCGGAGAGAAAGAGGCCAAGTGAGTAACATATAAGTGAAGTGGACCCATGTACCCAACACCTTGAGGTTTTGGGTTACAGAGTGGTGTCCTGGTCATGCGTATGGAACTCACTTGGGCCTCGCGTGTTGTCTCCCCGGTTTTCGGGCGACTCCCGGTTCTCAACAAATAGAAAGGATGGGATTGGCTCGTCGGATTTTATTTCAATATTGGGAGTTATTTGCGTTAATTAGGCCGAACTCGGGGTCTCTTTACACAGATATTGGGTGGTCGTATATCTGTATAAACTTCTTCTTTCCGTCTTTACTTCTATTTACTTTGATTTTGCCACATAAGTTTGCCCAGTCTCCAAAGCCATCTTTCTTGTTGATATTGTTCACAAAATAGATTTCTATGTAGCGCTCTCAAGACGCAGTGCCCCTATCAAATATAATTTGATCTTT
The DNA here is from genome assembly GCA_028386065.3 of Turnera subulata. Lineage (NCBI taxonomy): Eukaryota > Viridiplantae > Streptophyta > Magnoliopsida > Malpighiales > Passifloraceae > Turnera > Turnera subulata. Next base: position 93,946 of record JAKUCV010005794.1, on the reverse strand, counting down.
GTTGCAACAGATCAATCCCCTTTTGTTATCCAAAAATTTTATATCGAGTACCATAGAATAATCATCAAGCTCCACCACAATAAACTCTAATCATCCATACCAATCATCAATGCGAACCTTAATTTCATGCGCTAATCCCACAATATGTTGTGCCTCTTAATTCACCGTCTTTATGGTAGCTCTACACAGTTGTCTTATACATCGAATCTCTAATTTCCTTGTTGTTGTGGCCTGTAGGTAATTATGAGTTGCACTTGTATCAACCAAAGCATCTGACTCTGTACCTCAGACTCGAACTCAGACAAATATTCAACCCTTCTTGTTTGGATTAGTCATTGCATCCATGGCTCCATATCTCTCTAAGTGCCATTCTATCCTTGAACAGTATTTATTTTAGGCTTGTTCTTCGGCTTCAATGTACTTCATTGTCGTAATAAGCTTATAGTTCTTCAAACAGTCAAGAACACTATGTGAACCCTTGCACAAAAAATATTTTTTTTTTTTATACTAATCGAAAGCTTTATTCATTCTCTGTAATCACAAAGAATACAAAAAGTCATTGAGCCAATGACAGAATAGAGCTGCAGAAGTAAGCACTGCGAAAGACTACAAAGCCACTCTATCTAACACTGCAGAAACTAAAACGGATGAAATGTTACAAGATTAGGATACAACTGCTAATGATCAAACTTCCTGAGTACCCCCCTCCAATCCTTAACCGTATCTACAGAAGTCAAGAGATTGCAGAAGGTGAAAGGGAAACCTAGTTGCAGTGCATTCATCCACCAGCAAAATCTGTTCAAAATAATATCAAAAAAATATTCCCAGTTCACAACCTTGGCTTCGAAGATGAGTTTGTTCCGTGCGCACCAGATAGTCCATATAGTGGCTAGACCAAGAAGCATCTAGCAGGATCTTTGCGAGGAAGAGTTGACCATCCACGGCCATTGTTGCAGCCACTCCGTCAAGGAGTGTGGCGTTACCCAGACAAAACCCCACCATTGACAGATTCGTTGCCATAGCTTCCACGAAGACAAGCAGTGGAAAAAAAGATGGGAACAAGTTTTCACTTCTTCATTGCAAAAAGGGCATGATGTCTGGTCTGGTTAAAGCAATCCTCTACTGATAAGATTTGCTTTAGTAGCGATGCCACTTTTCACAGCCTGCCAGAGAAAAATCTCGATTTTTGGGGATCCAAGGCTTAACCAAATATTCAAGGGCTTACAGTAGGGAAGCGAATCACGGGCCAAGAAATTACACCCTTTCTTGACCGAAAATAAAGGCTCTTTTCCATTGTTCCACACCCACTTATCCTTCAGACCTGGGAAGAGGGTCACCTTCCTTAGTTCCACATCAATCATGTTGCATGTATCATGTTCCTAATCGTAAAGGCACCGTCTCCAGAAACCTTGGAGATCGGATAAGGGGCCACCTGATGATATTTCTGCCAAGTTAATACCTTTTTTGTTTGATAAAAGGTATAACCTGGGATACAATTCCTTTAGAACACCCAAAGAACACTAGTAATCAAGCCAGAAGGACACACAAACACCATTGCCGATACGTAGAAGAAGATTATTCTTTAGAGAAACTCCCATGGAGTTAGGTTCCAGAGAGCAACGAAGGATGTTCTTCCATAGGGTTGATGCGCGACCTGGGGAAAACGTCGGACAAAAACTACTCCTCTCCAACTCGCACTTGGATTTAATCAGCCTAACCCATTCTGCATCATGATCCCTAAGGTAACGCCAAAGCCATTTAAAGCATAGGCTGTTGTTTTTGGTCGTCAAGGATTCAATACCTAGTCCGCCACATTCTTTGTTAGAACTTATACCTTCTTGGTTAATCTCAGGTTTTGATAATTGACAAACAACCTCCAAGTTGAAGCATGATAATGGACAAACAACCTCCAAGTTGAAGCATGACTCAATTGATGATGATCTTAAGCAAAAAATGGACAATCAAAGGGCAAAGATTCAAAGAAGAAAAGAGAACAAGCATTGAAGCTTAGAAACTCAAAATGTACAAAGTTATACATTCAATTCTTCTAAGTCATTGGCTCAAACGAAATCAAATTTTACTCATGCATTTCATAGCATCATTTTAGTCACAAAATGTGTTTTAAAATAATGTACATCGATGTAGTAAGTGTAGACATCGATGTTCTTGCCTTCAAAACTTCCTCCAAAATGGGCAGTAAGGTCTGAACATCGATGTTGGCATCCCAAACATCGATGTTCTCATGACCGTTGCACTTAAAAATGATCTGCCCTATCAAAACATCGATGTTGTGATTTGAGACATCGATGTTCTTCATATTGTTTTTCAATTTTTCTTGGCAGAATCATTTCAACATCGATGTTCAACATCTATACATCGATGTAGCACTGCTAAACATCGATGTTCGCTTGTTGCACATCGATGTTCATACTTTGGCCGCCTTTGATTATATTTGGCAGAATGTTTGATACATCGATGTAGCATTCTCCTACATCGATGTTCTATTATCCGTTGGACTCAATTATTCGAATCTAACTGCCAAACATCGATGTTCTATCCCTAAACATCGATGTTTTGACACGTTTACAGACAACCTTTTCAGCTTTTACACTATCTTGTCTAAAGGTGTTTGGAAATGGATTCCATAACGGCCATACATGTTTTTAGGCCTATAAATTGCTCATTTAGGCCTCTGAAAATATAGGATAAAACTCTCTACATTCTAAGCTTTCATCTTCACACATTCATTATAATTTTTGTTGAGCCAATTTCTTTGATAATTGAGAGTTATCCTTTTAGAGCTTATTCTTGTATATTCATATCTACTCTTTGAGAGGGTTCTTTGTTTGAGTGATTGAATTGTTGTTCATACATTTTAAGGAAGGATTGTTCCCTTGAGAGAAGTCTTAAGGTGTGGTATCCTTAAGCAAGTATAGGATTCTTGAGATTAGAATTCCTAGGAAAGTCTTGAAGTGAGGTATCTTCAAGCAAGAGAGCTGAAGTTCATGTGACTTGAACTTTCAGGGATTAGGATTCTTGTGACTAGAATTCCTAGGTTGTAACGGTTTGTTAAGCACCCGTAAGCTTAACTTAGATAGTGAAATCTTCAAGTGAGATTTGAAGGGCTGGATTAGCCACACTAGTAGAGTGTGTGTGAACCAGGATAATTTTCTTGTGTCCTTCATTCTTTTAATTCCGCATTTAATTCCTGCTTATTTCGTTTTTATTCGATTATCGCTATTCACCCCCCCTCTAGCGAAGGGCTATTGTCCTAACAATTGGTAGCGGAGCCTAACTCTCTGAAAAACTTAACCGTTTGAGAGGTATTATCCATGGCTTTTTCAAGTAATGTGCTTGCAGGAAACAATGAAGGACAGTCCGTCACCCGTCCACCATTGCTCAATGGCGCCAACTATACATATTGGAAGGAGAGGATGAGAGTCTTTATTCAATCCAACAACTTCACTCTCTGGCGGACAATAAAGAACGGAGATCAAATTCCGACAAAGAGAGTTGGTGAAATTATGGTGACTAAGACGGAAGAGGAGTATGATGCCGAGGACGTCAAGAAAGTTCAAAATAACTTCATGGCAATCAACATACTCCATTGTGCACTTAATCAAGAAGATTACCAGATGATTTCACGATGCACTACCGCCAAGGACATTTGGGATATGCTGGAAGTCACCTATGAGGTAACAGAAAGTGATGATGAAACGAACTTCCAATGCCTCATGGCAAAGGAAGAAGAAGCAGAAGAGGTAAGTGATTCTGAACCTTCTAACCATGATGAATTGCAAAACGCTTTTAATGAATTGTATGCTGAATATATTAAAATCTCTAAGATTCATTTAAAGCAAAAGAAACATATTGCTTCATTAGAAAAGAATCTAGAAGAGCTTACCTGTGAAAATGATAAATTGAAGGAAGAAAATAGGATTCTAGGCATGCCCAAAGAATGTGAATCATGTAAATCACTATATGAACAAGTCACAGAACTTGAAAGAAAAACTAAGGAGTGTTCCTCATGCAATTCTTTGAATGAACAAAATGAGAAGTTATTATGTGAAAATGAAAAGCTTAGAGAAGAAAACAAGTTTTATGGGAAGAAGAGTGCTAACAAACCGGATAACTTAGAATGCACGACATGTAAACCCTTAAAGAAGCAAGTTGAAAATCTTGAGGCAACATTAAAGAAATTTAGCACCCCTCAGAAAAATTTAAATTCTATGCTAAACAATTTGCAATCAACTAAACATGGAATAGGTTTTAGAAACGAACCTAAAAGACCTAAAATCGAGCTTATGAAGCATAAGGTTCAACCCAAGGGTCACCATGTTAGTAAAGTGCACAAACATGGACAAGATAATTATTATCAGCCTAGATGGATGCACAATCCAAATGTTATTTGCCATTACTGTAATAGAGTAGGACATATTGCTCCTGTTTGTTTTACTAGGCATAGACATTGGACTCGAGGTGAAGCCTATCGTCATCATGTCCCTAACACTCAAGGACCCAAAGAAATTTGGGTACCAAAAACCCATTGATCTGTTTTTGCAGGTGTGCTTGAAGGCATCAAGTGTACTTTAGTACCTTGATTGCGGATGCTCCAAGCACATAATCAAGGAAGCATCCAAATTCGTAATTGATTCTTGGGGAATAAGCAAGCTGAGACAGAAAAACATCGATGTTTAGGAGCCAAACATCGATGTTGAGTGGACTTCAACTAGTATCATTCCCAACCGGCAGCATGAAACATCGATGTTTAGTATCAAAACATCGATGTGCAGGTAAGTACTCTAAACTTACTAAATTATTAACTTTGATGATTTGCGGTTCATGATAATTTCATCATACAAACAAACTAGAGTTTATTGATGTTCATATCTTACAATCTTACGATACAATGACTCTTACGTACACTTTATCTTACAATCATACTTGATAACATATCTTACAAAGACACATCTGAATAAAAACATATTACACGCTCACACTAATTCATATGCTTATTACAATGTGTCTCTAACGATTGGGTTCAGCTGTTACAGAAAAACCATTAGGGGTATTAACTATGTTAACCCTAATACAATGACTCCAAGCAAACCACATTCCACCCGAGTTGTTCTGGCCAGGAAGCTCGAACCGTTGTGTTGGTGGAAAGCGAAGAGGGATAGCTCCGTGATTTCCGGGTTGCTGCCATTGAGTCTCGATAAGCAGAACCATATTGGGTTTATATTGGTTCTTCAGGTCTCGCAGGATTCGGACAAAATCTTGGGCACGTGCTGTGATACCCCTGCAATTCCACACCAAAAGGCGAATCTTTGGCCAAGTGGGCGCTACTCCAGTTGCTCGAGGAATGCTCTGAGCTGTCATAGTAATTTGGTAATAACCGCCCTCGTTCAACGTCTGGTAGGTTGGTTCCAATTGAAGCTCCTGAAATTTTTCAGAAATAAAAAACATGGTGGAGTTAGCCGTACCATAGTAGGAAGCTCGCAGAGTTTGTTGATGATCCAGGAATATGACTTCCTCCATAGGGGTAATAAAGAATCGGGACGAATAGATTTCGTCTACAAAGACAAGGAGAGGAATTCTTCCTAGCTCCTCTGGCAATGGCCCTTGTTGCTCATTCACGATACTAAAGGACAACCGATTTCTCCTTCTTACGTTTGCACCTTCAACAAAAAAGACGGAGGAAGGGGCAGGCATTTTCTCTTTACTTTTGATTTCTTTGCTAATCTCTCCTTCTGAAGTGGGCTTATAATATTTTTTATCTAATGAGCTTAATCCCTGTCTTTTATAGAACCAAATGTGCGGTGTCATTCTTCCAAAGGCAGACCCCTACCACACTTGGCAGAGCTTAAGAGATTCTCCGCCAAATAGAAACGCCACGTTCATTATTACTAACCTCCAATTTTGTAGCTAATCAAATATCTGCTTTGTTGAAAATTCAGGCCTAAATTGCATTATTGATCCGACACAGGATTTACTGTACATTTAGCTAGATATCAGAGACTATCAAAGTCCAATTGACAAGACACTTTCTCGCGCCCGGTGTACTCACGACAAGGAGATAACTCCTCATCTAGACAGGATAGACATCCAAGAAAATAATTCTTGGAGGCAGAGGCCATCTTACTAATCTTAAAAGTGTCACACATGTTTTATCTTACTAAAACTCATGTATTCTCTCTGCTAACTTGAGCACCCGAGGCTCGTCTAACTATGTTTGGCAGTTACCCTTCACTAAGGCCAAAAGACAGGGGGAACAAAAATCTGCTCGATTCGGACGACAAGCAAGGTTGCACAAGCAAGGACCTTACTAGGCGAACAGAGACACATCGATGTTGTTCTGACAAACATCGATGTTGGATGCATCACACAAGTGGCAGAGTGTTGAAAACATCGATGTTGCGTATCACAACATCGATGTCCAGGTAAGTTGTCTAACACCAACATTTATTAAACATCGATGTTTATGTCAAAAACATCGATGTTGAGTCAAAATTATTTATTGCATTTTCTTCCAGTATGTAGTGTACATCGATGTTGATTTATAAATACATCAATGTTTTACCCGCGCTTTTCAAAAATCTAGTCGTTGGGGTGCTACATCGATGTTGGAAAACAATACATCGATGTCTAGTATTTAAAATTCTTCTCTTATCCAACAGTGATACAGGAACATCGATGTAGTAACTCTGCACATCGATGTTCAGTCCCCAGTTTTTCAAAAATTATAGCCGTTGGGTTCAAAACATCGATGTCTATCCAGAGAACATCGATGTTCGTACGTAAATTTTTTCTTTGGTTTTCAGGCAGTGGACTTGAAACATCGATGTATGGATTCTAAAACATCGATGTTCAGTCATTGTGGAAGACAAAACATCGATGTTCTGGACAGCTACATCGATGTTCTGAACGGGCTTTTCAAAAAAAATAGTCGTTTTCTGATCGTTTATAGCCGTTGGGAGACACTCCAACAGCCATTTTTTTTTTTGGCCTATACAACCCTCCTTGGTCTTCATTTCTGCACTCAATCTTTCTTTTACATCCTTGCATACTCTAAGCTCTTCTCTTCCATTTTTCATATCTTATCCTCTTGTTCTCACTCCACAGCCTATTTTCTTGCTCCTTTCTCTTGAAACAAAACCATGGCTGGTGGAAAAAGATCCTCCACAAGCCAAAGAAAGGAGAAATCCTCCAAGAAACAAGCCACACCCTCCGCTTCCGACACAAAATTTCCCGTTCCTAACACCGAAATTTGGTTCACTACCAAACAAGACCTCCTTAATTTTCAAACCAACTTTGCTACCCGAACCATAGCCTCCACTCGATATCTTCCGGTAACCTATCCAGCATTGAAACATTATGAAGATCTTGAGAGGCTCCTCGCCGGCTCTCACCTTTGGGATTTCGTCACTTCATCCAAGGACATGTTTAGTCCAGATTTTGTCACAGCTTTTTATTCCACCGTTCGCCCAGAGGGAGATGGTCTATTTGCTCTTGTCAATGGCGTTGGGATTTCCATTACCTTGGCAGAATTTGCACAGATAGCTCGTCTACCAGTTCAAGGTGACAACATCTCATCTTATGGTGGTGACGACGATTGGATTACACAACACGAAGCTCCTCTTCTTACCGAGCTCGGCATCACCGATATTATGAAAACTCGCTTCGGCAGACCAACAATTCATTCTATCAATCCAGAGTATCGAATGCTCTTTTACATTCACCCCCGGATCCTCAAACCCCGAGCCGGGAATCATACCGTGCTTTCGGTAGAAGATGAGAAGGTGCTTCATGCCATTCTTCACGGTTCGGCAATAAACTGGGCGCGTTTTGTTCTCAAGCACATGCTCGAATATGCATTCCAATCGCCTCTGCACCCCCTTCCATACGCCTTCTTGGTTATGAGTATTTTATCGTCCAAAGGAGTCAATGTCAATGCCGGTGCTCAACTCCCTCATTCCAAGGCATGGCAAATAAGTGATGCCACTTTCCGCACCAAAGCCGGACAACAATTGGTTCTGGTTGCAGCCGAACCAGCTCCTCAAGAACCTCGAGAAGAAGCTTCTCAAGCTCCAACTGTGACCCTTGAGTCCATTGCAGCATCCCTCCAAGCTTTACATTTGAGTGTCAACACCTTGCAGCAAACTACCCAACACTTGCAGAAAACTACCAAGAGCATGGGACGCTCCATCGACCGTATTGACACGGAAGTGCAACGCCAAGGACACGACCTTCGCTCTTATCTTGCTCATGTCCAATTTGCTCCTCCACCTTATCCCACCGTTGTTCAAGGATATGATTTTGATGATGATGATGATGATGATGAGGACTACATTCCTATAGATGTTGAGCAAGAAGGAGGAGATGAAGGAGCAGAAGTCAATGAAGAAGAAACGGACAACAATGATGAGGATGATGGAAACTAGATTTTTTTTTTTTGTGTTTATTGCTATGTTTGCCTTTGTCTATTTACATGTTTCAGCATCCTTCAATTCAATAACATGTTTCTTATTGTCATTCCTTTTTGCTAATGCCAAAAAGGGGAAGATAAGAAGAAGTATGCATTAACATAGGGGGAATTAATCTTAGGTGGTTTGATAAGAAGAAGTATGCATTAACATAGGGGGAATTAATCTTAGGGGGAATTAATCTCACTTATGTACTCTTAAAACTTGGCATACGCTTCTAATTGTTTGTCATTATCAAAAAGGGGGAAATTGTTAGAACTTATACCTTCTTGGTTAATCTCAGGTTTTGATAATTGACAAACAACCTCCAAGTTGAAGCATGATAATGGACAAACAACCTCCAAGTTGAAGCATGACTCAATTGATGATGATCTTAAGCAAAAAATGGACAATCAAAGGGCAAAGATTCAAAGAAGAAAAGAGAACAAGCATTGAAGCTTAGAAACTCAAAATGTACAAGGTTATACATTCAATTCTTCTAAGTCATTGGCTCAAACGAAATCAAATTTTACTCATGCATTTCATAGCATCATTTCAGTCACAAAATGTGTTTTAAAATAATGTACATCGATGTAGTAAGTGTAGACATCGATGTTCTTGCCTTCAAAACTTCCTCCAAAATGGGCAGTAAGGTCTGAACATCGATGTTGGCATCCCAAACATCGATGTTCTCATGACCGTTGCACTTAAAAATGATCTGCCCTATCAAAACATCGATGTTGTGATTTGAGACATCGATGTTCTTCATATTGTTTTTCAATTTTTCTTGGCAGAATCATTTCAACATCGATGTTCAACATCTATACATCGATGTAGCACTGCTAAACATCGATGTTCGCTTGTTGCACATCGATGTTCATACTTTGGCCGCCTTTGATTATATTTGGCAGAATGTTTGATACATCGATGTAGCATTCTCCTACATCGATGTTCTATTATCCGTTGGACTCAATTATTCGAATCTAACTGCCAAACATCGATGTTCTATCCCTAAACATCGATGTTTTGGCACGTTTACAGACAACCTTTTCAGCTTTTACACTATCTTGTCTAAAGGTGTTTGGAAATGGATTCCATAACGGCCATACATGTTTTTAGGCCTATAAATTGCTCATTTAGGCCTCTGAAAATATAGGATAAAACTCTCTACATTCTAAGCTTTCATCTTCACACATTCATTATAATTTTTGTTGAGCCAATTTCTTTGATAATTGAGAGTTATCCTTTTAGAGCTTAATCTTGTAGACTCATATCTACTCTTTGAGAGGGTTCTTTGTTTGAGTGATTGAATTGTTGTTCATACAATTTAAGGGAGGATTGTTCGCTTGAGAGAAGTCTTAAGGTGTGGTATCCTTAAGCAAGTATAGGATTCTTGAGATTAGAATTCCTAGGAAAGTCTTGAAGTGAGGTATCTTCAAGCAAGAGAGCTGAAGTTCATGTGACTTGAACTTTCAGGGATTAGGATTCTTGTGACTAGAATTCCTAGGTTGTAACGGTTTGTTAAGCACCCGTAAGCTTAACGTAGATAGTGAAATCTTCAAGTGAGACTTGAAGGGCTGGATTAGCCACACTAGTAGAGTGTGTGTGAACCAGGATAATTTTCTTGTGTCCTTCATTCTTTTAATTCCGCATTTAATTCCTGCTTATTTCGTTTTTATTCGATTATCGCTATTCACCCCCCTCTAGCGAAGGGCTATTGTCCTAACATTCTTTTGGCCGGGCCACCTTACTCCAAGAAATCCAACAAATCTTGCGCTTCTCGGAAGAACCTCCCCAGAAGAACCTTCGTTGTATTTGGATTAACTTCTTGTTGACACCACTAGGTAGCCGGAAAAGAGACATAAAGTATAAAGGGAGAGAAGAGAGAACAGATTTTATCATCACCACTCGATCGGAATAGGATAGGAGCCTAGTTTTCCAGGTTTTTAGTCTCTTTTGGAATTTGTCCAGGATGGGTTTCTAGCTAGAAGTTCTCTTCATGTTGGCCCCTAAAGGCAGCCCTAGATACTTGAAAGGTAGTTTCTCCATCTTGCAAAAAAGGAGGTCGGTGAACTGCTTGGCTGTAACTGCGTCGATATTCACTCCAACAAGCCCACTTTTGAAAAAATTGATACTTAATCCAGACATCAGTTCAAAACACCTCATAACTCTTTTCAGGTTTAAAAGAGAGTTTTCATTGGCCTTTGCAAGTATAAGGGTATCATCTGTAAATTGGATGATATTGGCTGGTATGTTGTGGATGCTTAGATTCTCCACTAGGCCTTTGGATATAGCTGAATCAACCATCACTTTTAAGCCTTCAGCAGCAATCAAAAACAAAAAAGGGGATAGAGGATCCCCTTGTTTGAGCCCCTTACTCATGGAAAATTGATTAGTTGGCGAACAATTGATGAGCACTGCTAACAGAGAGGACTGCAAACACTCTTGGATCCATGAACACCATTTCGAGCCGAACCCCATGTTCCTCATTACCTCCAACAAATATCCCCAAGAAATGCTATCGTACGCTTTGCGGAAGTCTAGTTTCCATACCACTGTAGGAAGTTTACTTTTCTTGATGGAGTCAATGAATTTAGAAGCCAATAAAACTGCATCTAGTATGTTCCTTCCCTCGATAAAGGCTTATTGTGATCGGCTTATGACATTGGGTATGGCCGACTTCACCCTGAAAGATAGTATTTTGGATACTATTTTGTAGATGCCACTGACAAGAGTAATTGGCCTGAAATCGTCGTAGACCTCTGGGCCATCCTTTTTTGGAATTAAAGATATATATGATACGTTGGAGCCCTTAGGAAGCCTGCCAATGGAGAAGAAATCCTGTATTAGGCTGAACAATTCTTCTTTGAGAAAATCCCAACAACGCCTATAAAATCCCATATTGAATCCGTTAGGTCCTGGGGCCTTGGAGCCATCACAGGCCCAGACTGCCCTCTTTATCTCATCCATAGTAATAGGGTTTTCCAAGGCTTCAGCTTGCTCGCGTGATAATTTAGGGAAACTCAGGTCTCCCAAACCAGGTTTGCTTCTGCCCTTATCCTTGTACAACTCTGAAAAAAAGCTAACTGCAAGGTTCTTTATAGAGGAAGGGTCGGACACAGGCACTCCATCATAAGAGATAGAGATTATAGAGTTTTTTCTCCCTCTGGAACAAGCAGAAACATGGAAAAAACTTGAATTACGTTCCCCTAACTTGAGCCAATTGATCCTCGATTTTTGCCTCCAAAGAGCTTCCCTCTCTTTTAGCTTCTGTTTATATTCCAATTTAATCTGGCCACATCTCCTAAACTCATCATCATCCAAAGTGACAGCTTCAGCTTTTAGATCAAGCATCTCTATTTCATCCTGAAGAATGGATATTGCATGTTTGATATTTCCATAGGACTCCTTATTCCATTGAGGTAGAGATTTTCGGAGTAGACTGAGCTTCTTCATCAGACAAAAACTGCCACTACTGTTCAGCTCCGACTTGCGGCATAACTCTGCTATTGTCTCCTTAAAGCCTGGGTGTAGCCACCGACAATCATTGAAACGAAAAGGCTTGAATCCCTAGTTTGTCTTGTCTTGAGAGAGTATTAATGACCAATGATCAGATAGCCCCCTCTTCTCAGCCATAAGAATTATGGATTTGAAAAAAAAAACTCCATTCTGGGTGAGCCATTGCTCGATCTATACGACTGGCAGAAAAACTTTTGGCCCAAGTAAATTTCCTCCCAAAAAGGAGGAACTCACAGAGTTGCATGTTCTCCATGAAACTCCTTAGTGCGCCTGCTCCACGCGCATATATTCTATTACTTCTCCTATCCTCTTGAGAAACAGTTTCATTGAGGTCGCCTATAACGAGCCAGGGGGAGGTAAATGATTCATTTAAATCGCGTAACTCAGCCCACATCTCAATCCTTTTATCAATATTTGAATCTCCATAGATACAGCAGATGCATAATTTTTCCTTCACGTCTCCAAAGAAACCTTCCACAAGAATCCAGTTTTTAGACGTAAAACACTGTGTGATCTGAAAAAAGAGGGGGTCCCACATGACCAGAAGGCTACCAGAAGAGCCCTCAGCGTCGACTGACCTGACTTGCAAATCTCTAATATCCCACAATCGTCTACAGAAGTTTCCATCGACCCCAGTCAACTTTGTTTCACAGATGAATACAAAATTGGCACTACACTTGCGAATAAGATCCTTAAGATGATTATGTTTAGAGGAGGATCCTAAACCTCTGAAGTTCCACGAAATTAGGCTAATCTTGGCTTGGATTTCGCTCTTAAATTTGTAGGAAAAAAACTATTAAGATGCTACTTGATTCTTCTCCCATTCCTCGCCTTCTTTAACAATCAATTCTCTTACGGCCAAACTTAAACCGTCTATGTCATACTGCTGATCCCATCCCAGTATGTTGCCAACCTGTAACGTCAATTCTGCTTCTGCATCAGTGTCAACCTGGGCTTAGTGCTGCGAAGCTTGAGTCTCTTGTTCCAAATCCTCCTCTGTTATTCTTCTATTTACCCTTCTTATATTGGAGTCACTCAGAGAACTCGTGGAAATAATGTTGCCAGTGATCCTATTGAATGTTTTGATCTTGCTTTTCTTTTTTGATAGCATTTTGGATTTCATCGCTATCATGATCTTCCTTTCAATAAGGCTCGAGAGGGATTGGTTTGGGGTTATGAAGAATCTTGGGCTGTTTGAGACATGAGTTAGAAGAGGGCTTTGAGGCATGGGCCCTAATGAAAAATTGGCATGTTCCTTTGCAGGCAAAAGTGGGCTAGCATAACATGGGATCATATTGTTGCTGAAACCCAAGACATTATTATCGCTATGGCCCATCTTATTCCCACTGCTAGAAGATTCGCCTTCCTCCAAAGAGTACACTCGAACAGGCTTCTCAACAAGAGAAGTAGGGTTGTTGGAGAGAGAGCAAGGCACGCTATTCGGAACATAATGATGCACGCTCAAACCGCCAGAGTGAGAGAGTGGTTGCTTCCTAGGAGAGAGGGTATGCAGACTTGAAAAATCCATGGGGCGTGTCGACAAAACAGCTTTATCAGATGCCTTTGGGTTGGTGGTAGACTTGGGAGTTGGTGCATTGAAATTTTCAATTATCCCCATTAAACGAAAAGGATCAGAGTTCAAGGTTGGCGACTATTGCGAAACACGTTGACCGTCAGGTGGGGGGGTGTGCTTCCTGGCGGAGGCAACCGCTGCAAATCCTTTGTCGGAATTGTGTCTGCAGTTGGAACATGGTGAGGTAGGTTCTAGAGAAATCAAGTCAATCAGAGAATGAACATTCGATGACTGAACATAGAAGGGGATTTGAGATTCAGGTACTTCTAAGCATGACACTGTTGCCGATATCCCTTTGACCTCCGCTTGAACCACCCATGATAGTGGTTGACGGGCAGTAGTGGCGACTTGCATGAAGGCATATTCCAAGAAAGTTTTATTCTTCGTGCACTCCGCAAGTTTCACCAGCGAGCCAATTCTGCTGCTCACACTGGAAAAAAAAATCGTTGCTCCATGCTTGAAGGGGCACACCCTTAAGTTGAATCCAACATTTGCGGTTCCTGGCATCATCACCTGATTCTAGTGCTGGACTTCACTTGAGATAACAGTCTTCTTCCTTGCCCAGCTAGCATGCAAAAAACCGTTCCCGACAGGGACTTTTGATATCGCCTCTATCACTCCTTCCAGCCTAGGGCCTTTCTTAAACCGAATAAAGCCAAAACGCTTCCCAGACTTTGACTTCTCACTTGGAATATAGATGTCAACAATCTCACCATATGTGGACAAGGTTGACAAGATGTCAGAAGTTGTCCAAGAGAATGGAAGATTTTCACAATAAATACTTAACAGCTGATCGGACTCTAAGGCAGACATGGTTGCCTTCCTATTCCACTTAGAGAGAAATAGGTGAGTTTCTGTATGGAAATGATGGGGGTGGGTTAGGATTATGGTGTTTAGGTTGTTTAGGGTTATTTGGTAGTTTATTTGAGTACTTAGGAGGGTAATGGAGGGGCTGAAAGGTTGGGAGTGGTGGTGGCGGCGGAGGTTGGTGAAGGCCAGGTGACATGGGGGAGGTTGGGAGGTTTCTACGGCTCTTCATAGTTTGGGAGATAATTAATTCTGATGGTTTGCTATTATCTCCTTTGTCTCGACGCCGTGGTTGATGATGTATAACTCCCTATTTAACTTAGTCTTCTCTCCACCATCTTTTGAATTGCCATCCTAGTGATTAGAGCTGTTCAGCTTATCTCCCTTGTATTCTGCTAAGGACTCCGCAACACGAATAACATCGACTAAGGTCTCTACCTCATATGTCGACCTCCATCTATACCCCATTCTTGCAAGCCTCTAGCGAACATGTCCAGCACTTCAGAATCTGGCATGCTTGGAATTTCAAACTTCATCTCTTGAAACTCCTTCATGTAACTCCTAATATTATTCCCCTCCTTAAGGTTGTGCATGTTTTGCCTCATTTCCCTATCAGCATACTTAGGACAAAATTGAGCTTTATGTTCCCTCATGAACTCATCCTAAGCAAATATATACTTTTCCACTTACAAGGTCTCTAATTTTTGTTCCACCAAAGTACAATATCATCTTTGAAATACCTAAAAGCAATTTGCACGTGGTCCTCATTCTTAATCTGCATATATGCAAAGTATTAATTCACACTTAGCAAAAAAATTTTAGCCACTCGTTTTTCATGATAGATATCTAACTTAGGTATGTCAATTAGTGCGGTGGAGAAGCACCTCCCTTGCCACTTGTAAGTACTCTTTTACACAAAGTTAACCCATTCGTTTACTCGTCACCTTCAGCTCTTCTAACTCTCGGCCTTGCACCTCAAGTTGCTTTAATTGTTCACCAAGTTGTCCCTCCAATTCAGCGATTGCCCATACACTTGTAGCTTGTCCATAGAGCGAGATTGTAAATATATTTTTACTGCAATGTGTTAGAGTGGTAAGTCCAAAACCAATTATGAGGCCTCAACCATCAGCTTAAGTTTTTGGTTGAGATGGTCACTTGACATGGTAGCGGAGCCATCATTTGTCTGATTTCCTTTAATTAACTAGTCCTATTTATTGGTTTTTCCTTTTTCCTTTTAAAGGGTACTTTCCCCACTGAAAAAATTAAGGTTCCATTCAATTTCTTAACCATTACTCCTTAAAAATTGGCACAAAGAAGAATATTGTAAAACTTTAAGCCCCATTTTCCAACCCATTTTGGGCTATGCACGAGGCAATGCTGCAACCAAGTTAAGTTACAATTGGTCAACCTTAGTGGGAAACAATCATATCTGCTTGTCATAAGCCAAATGTTATGGCGATGGTTTCATCTGATCAGTTTCCGCACAAAACGAAGAGGTGCCAAGTTGACGCAGAGACTAGTCAAAAGGAAATATTGCCATGATCAAGAGAGCCCCCCATGCAATGCACCGACCGAGGGTGAAGGGACCAAGCTACGTACCCCTTAATGCGTAAAATTGAATTTTTTCATATAATTAAATTCTTTCAAATTATACATAAGGATTCATATATTTTTGTTTCAATCAAGAATCAGTGTTGTGTATTTTTGTCTCAACTTGTAAAATATTTTTAAATTTTATTGCTGGAAAAAACTATTAATTTCATCTTTTACATAATAATGTTTTGAAATAGTAATAAACACTTATTTATTTTGCATAATTTAATCAATAAAAAATTAGTTTTAATAGAAATAATTCAATTATATTGCCAAATTAGATTCTCATATTAAACAAATATTTCTCCAAATTTATATACAAATTATTATAGAAATTAATTATCAAATGGGAATATTTTAATATTTTTGTATATTTTGAAAAATGTAATAAATCACCGTCTATTTTTGGCACCTTAATAATGTATAACTGGCACCAACGGGCATAAGTATTCGTCACATAGAAGCTTAACTATGAACCAATAGTAGGCGTAGTTTGTAATGGCGTAATCTTACGTTCAAAAAAACTTGGCGGGTCAGTACTGCGTCCGAACCGGCCCAAAACGAGTGGAAGCTAAGGAAAGAACTTTTACAGCTCCATTCCCACAAGCAACAATATTTCCCTATATTAAAACTGGAAATGGGGTTTCGTTTAATGCATCTTCTGTTTCCCCAAGAGGAAGTAAAGCTCCAAAATTGGAGAGGACAGTAGCATTCGCTGAAAGGCTGCTCATTATTCACCCGAAAGAGATGCTAATGAAGAAGCTACAATATCAAAGATACATGTATATAGAGGAGACTTGGGCTGAGTTGACTTTCTGGGTATTGATCAGCTAGCCATGTGAAAGATTGCTTACGCTTAAAAACATTCGCTTAATTATTGAAGAAACGATTATATGATCCGGGATGTCAGGCTTTTGTAATTTTGAGACTTCACCGGCTAGCTATTAGTTCTGATGCCTCAAACCACTATAAATAGAGAGCTCATGACAGTGCCAATCTCACCAATTCGTCAGAAGCTCACTTATCCAATTAATTACAACAATGGCTCAATCAAGAAAATACCTGCAGCTTGTAACAGTTCTTGTCTTGATAACGGCATTGGCTGTATCAGAGGTGAGTGCAAGGCTTCCCACCCGCTCTCTGCTTGGTGAAGGAGCTCAAGGTCAACAGGGCCAGGATCAAGGCAAACACGGGGAAAATAATCAAGGTCAACAGGGGAAAGATAATCAAGGCAAAAAAGATGAAAATGAAGGCCATAAAGGAAACAATGGCAAAGATGACAAGGGTGGCAACAAAGGAGGGAAAGGTGGGCATGATGGGGGAGATGAGTCTGGTCCTCCTTCTGGTGGTTGGTATCCACCTTACACTCCTCCTACTACTCCCACTACTCCATACACTCCTCCTCCTACTCCCTCAACACCTCCACTTACACCTCCCACTCCGTCTACTCCTTCCACTCCTACACCAACACCTTCTACTCCCTCAACTCCTCCAAAGGAAGTCTCTTGCAAAAGCACAGATTACAAGTATCGTGAATGTTACAAAGTAAAGCATGTCTGCCCTACTTCTTGCCCCTTTGATTGCCAGGTTGACTGCGTCACCTGCAAGCCTGTGTGTAGTAAGTCATCTCTCCACCCAAAAACTTTTATCATTACAATTCTTGTCTACATTTATGTATATCACAACATTTTAAAAGCATTGTCTCTAATAATAGTGCTATGATTGGCAGAGTGTGACCAACCAGGAGCAGTTTGCCAAGACCCTCGCTTCATCGGTGGTGATGGCCTTACCTTCTACTTCCATGGCAAGAAGGACCGCGACTTTTGCCTTGTCTCCGACCCCAACCTCCACATCAACGCACATTTCATTGGCAAGAGAAACGAGAACTTGACAAGAGACTTCACCTGGGTTCAGTCCATCGCAGTCCTCTTTGGCAAACACCAACTCTTCCTCGGTGCCCTTAAGACCTCGACATGGGACGACTCAGTTGATCGCCTTAGCCTCGCCTTCGACGGAGAGCCTCTTGCCTTGCCTGAGAATGAAGGAGCCAAATGGCAATCCACAAACACACCAGGTGTGTCCATCACCAGAGTCGGTGACAGCAACAGCGTCTCTGTTAAAGTTAAAGGGCTCTTCAAGATCACTGCCAAGGTTGTGCCCATTACCCAAGAGGACTCCAGAATTCACAACTATGGTGTAACCGAGGACGATTGCTTTGCTCATCTCGATCTCCGCTTCAAGTTTTACTCTTTGAGCAACCAGGTGAACGGTGTACTGGGCCAAACTTATAGACCTGGATATATGAGCCGCGTTAATGTTGGTGCAAAGATGTCTGTGATGGGAGGCGACAGAGAGTTTAGAACTTCAAGCCTCTTTGCTGCAGATTGTGCAGTGACTCGATTCACTGGTAACAAAGCTACTTCTGCTGAAGATTCCATGGCGGCTTTTGAGCTACCAGGGTTGAGTTGTGCAAGTGGCGTGGATGGTCGCGGAGTTGTATGCAAAAGGTAGAGTTTCTTTAATGTTGAAATGGGTCGCACGATGGTGATATTTATTATCTATGAATAATGAATTTACCTCCTCCTTAAGGAGGAAAAGGGAAGACCTTTCTGTGGGAAGATTTGTTCCTTGTACTTCTTTATCACTTTTTTTTTTCTTCTGTCATTTCTTTATTTTCTGAATAAGATTCTTTAATGCATGTTCCTTGCATATGTGGAACCAAACTGTTTAAGTTGTGTCCGATAATTGTAATGAAGGTTTATATATCAGTACTGTCTGCCTTTTTTAAAAAGTTTTTCTTTCTTTTCTTTCAACTCAAACAGCCTTGGTAATATATATTTGCCTGCGTAGCACCTTTTCTTTTTTTTTTTTTTTAAGTTTTACATGGAGAATTGTTTGAATTGATCTTGGTAACTATAAGTGACCGACGATAACCATCGGCATTAACCTATTTACGTCGGCTTTATAAGTACCTGATTCGGAAAATATCGAGGAAGATGAGTGTTGCACTTGTCATATTTTAAACTTTCTTCAAATCTTCAAAACCTTTTGAAAACTTCATTTTTGGCTGAGGACTATGAATTCCGAATAGAAGTATTCAAAAGTGGCACCCTGAATGGCTGGATCCCACCTTTGGGATCCAAAAGAAATAGGGATTGCAAAATAGTGTTGGCTACCGGTAGAATATTAACTTCATGAGAGATATGCACCTTTTTCCCCACAAATATTGGCATAAAATATTTATAAACTGTTCTCTACAACTAAAATGTAATAAACAGTTTTATATAGATTCAAATTAATTGTGGAGATTTTTTCTTTTTGGTGAAAATGGAGGGCAAAGCCCTTATATTAAACTAGGGAACCATGGAAGTAGCAAAACCAGGGGAAGAGAATCCCAGTACATCATGAGACAATAAATGTAAAATAGTTTTAGGCGGCTCTTGCGAGATGACCAAACCCGGAGACCACGACAAGGCTGATCTAGCAAGAGAATCGGCAACCCGATTGGATTCACGCAACACAAACTTCAGAGAGACCTCCCATGCACGACGAAGTAGTGAGCAAAGGTGCTGAAGCAGCGCAGGAGGCAAATCCGGCACCTGCATGCCATCACGGAGAAAGGATATGAGGGAAAAGGAATCCGATTCCTCCTCCACTTTCCTGTACCCGCAACTCCAAATTAATTGTGGAGATTTTTAATTATAATGGTATCGAGTTTATAAGTTTGATGATTGTTTGATAAGCTCAAATTAATTTTTTTAATACAATTAGGGTAAATTTATAATTTTAAAAAATTCAAATTAATTATAATTTTATAAGGTTCTATGATTTTTTTAGCGAAAAAAATTATGAATTTTGGATAAGTTAAAATTAATTGTACTAGAGTTTGATAAATTTTATATTATTTTAAGTTAATTAATTGAAATAAGATTATCTCCTACAGTTTTCTTTTCAAAAGTATATAGGTCTGTATTAAGTTTACTAATTATAAATGGATTATAGCCCTCCAAAATCTTTTAGGTACCTCCATATTCTTTTTTCCATCCTATACTTGTATTATATCAATCAGTTTCATTATATACCTATACTAAATAAGTTCATTCCATCGCATTCGGCCGTCTATCTCTCGTTAATTTGACAGTTAACCGATGTCGTAGCGTGACACATGGCAAACTTGTTGCCATATGGCGTGACACATGGCAGACTTGATGCCACATGGCATGACATGTGGCAAATTATTGGCCTCTCACATTCCTATACTATTTCGTCCGGTTCTTTTGTGTACCTGTACTTTCTTTTTGGCGCATCCTATATGTATACTATATCAAATAATTCCATTCTGTCCTTCTATCAATCTAGCTTAATGGGCTTCAACTAATGCCAGGTGGCTTTTGTCACATGAAATTTATATGGACCCCACTAATTGATAAAATAAGAAATGATACTTTTGAAAATGAAAAAATAAAAGATTAATTGTTAAATTTTTTAAAAATTTAAACAATTAATCTTTTATTTTTTCTATTTTCAGGTTTTTGCAGGGTATAAAAGTTTTTCTCTTTTTTTTCACAAAAAATATTAACCTCAATTAACCTCTTATTACTTTTTCAAATTTCAATATTCTGTTTGAGCAAAATTTATTTTATCGATTAGTGGAATCTACAATAATTATTGGTGATTTGCAAGGGATAAAACGTTTTCCTCTTTTTCTTTTAAAAAAAATTAACCTTACTTAACGTTTTATTATTTTTTCAATTTCAAAATTCTATAATAGCAAAAATTATTTTATCAATTACTGTGGCCCATGAAAATTATTGGTGATTTTCAGGACATAAAATATTTTTTTATATTTTTCACAAAAATTTGACCTTAATTAACCTTTTACTACTTTATCGGCTAGTGAGGCCTACAAAAATTCCACATAACAAAAGCCACCTGACATTAGTTTGACGTCTATTAGGCTAGATTGATTGAAGAATATAATGGAACCATTTGATATAATACAGGTATAGAATGGGCCAAAAAAATACAAGTACTTAAAAGAATCGAACGAAATAGTATAGGAATGCTGGGAGCCAATAATTTGCCACCTGTCAAACCATGTGGCATCAATTAACGGTCAAATTAACGGGAGATAGACGGAAAGATGCAACGGAATGAACTTATTTAGTATAGGTATACAATGGAATCGATTGATATCTTACAGATATACAAATACAGAATGGACCTAAAAAAAAGCACAGCTACATAAAAGACCTAAATGAAATATTCTAGAAATATGCTTTAAGAATATATGATGCCACTGTAAAAAGTGGCCTGACTCTATATAAGAGCTGCCCATAACTGGTGGATGTAATTGGGTGCGAAATTTAGCCTTTCTCTATTGCTAACGCAAGTTATAAATAAACACAAGGAATCCTAACAACAATCCATAAATCACATCCTACCCTCAAACCATTTACTCACCCATGACCTTTTGGATAGATACCAAGAGAAATGCCACTACACCACAAGGGTATTAGCAACATATATAAATATTTTGTAAATAGATTCTACACAATTTAAAATTTCTCGTAGTTATAATTGTAGATGAACTAAAAAATATATAGTCTCCATACACACCTTAGTAAACAATTAATTGGATTTATTCTTTTCATTTAAATTTTTTGCCTGCACATATCTTATCAAAACATCA
Organism: Turnera subulata; assembly: GCA_028386065.3. Lineage (NCBI taxonomy): Eukaryota > Viridiplantae > Streptophyta > Magnoliopsida > Malpighiales > Passifloraceae > Turnera > Turnera subulata. The sequence continues at coordinate 72,300 of JAKUCV010005794.1, read as the reverse complement.
ATTCTTATACAATTGATAAATTTATATGCATTCCTTTTGTGACATTCTTTTTTTTTTAGAATTTAAACAATTGAAAACTTTTATTTTTTGAACACAGTGCGAATAAAGATAATTATCATACTATCGTTCGCATCAAAAAAAAAGAAGATAATTATCATAATGAAATGACAAACCACAAAAGGAATATCTATATATAGATAAGAGTTATTCTTTTGAAATTTGATGGGACATGAGTAGAAAAGAGAAGAATGAAAAATATGTGGTATAGACATTATGTTATATATTTTTTAATTTAATTCATAGTTCAGTTGCACACTGGAATTGTTAGTCCTAGAGTAAACCGAAGGCTTTTATCAATAGGCTTGTAATTGTAACTACTTTTGTCGAAATTACATGAGGGATGAGGTTTGGAGTTCGAGCCTATAAAGATTTTTAGCCGCTCTATGATGTAACTTACTAGCCCAGCACATCAACAGGTCGATGTTAACTTATACAGGAAATAATCATTAACGAGCCCAGTACTTTATGTCTTTTAAAAGCTTAGTCAGTTCACACTTCTAGCACAAAATAATGAAGACGTGCAGAACATGGAAAAAATAATGAAAAGTGGAGAGAGCTCCCTGCACAGAGGTTATCTGATATATTAGGACATTACATTTAGCATACATGATCAGATAAAATAGGAACATAGCTTTGAAGCTTACTTTGTAAAGGTTAATCATGTACCGTCTTTCATTCTCCAAACCGGCTGACCCATAACTAGTGGAAGAAGGAAAAGGTTCTTACAAAATCCATTTAGACAAGCAAAGCAACATTTTGTCCAAGCTAGAAGCATAATTGGTTTGTTTATGGCCATGTTCAGTTTCGTTCATGAGCATCCGGCCCTTTTTCCATAGACTAATTAATAATAATTATAAGAAGAATAATTAGGAGCAGTTTCCTAGTAATATGAAGACTGGGTAGCATTTGCATGCAGCAAAACAGGTATCCTTCGTCAGCAAGTGATGCCGATAAAGGGACTTGATTTCCTTTGCTAGTAAGTGATTCCCATATTGGGGTGGAGGCTGACTTATTCAGCAGTCATGTGGAATATTGCTTGAGCTAAAATCTGCTTAATAAAAAATTATGATCAGTAAGGCCTAGTACATTTTTTTTTTTTTGAACAATAGGCCTAGTACATTTTGAGTCTTCACTAAAGCTCACCCCAAGAATCTATAAATAGAATACATGGCAACGCCAATCTCACCAATTCAAAGCATTGCTCATCCAGTACCAATAACAATGGCTCAACTCAAAAAACACTTGCTTGTCTCAATATTTCTTGTCTTAACTGCGTTGGCTGTATCAGAGGCAAATGCAAAAGAAGGCACTGGAAATAGCCCAAGTACTGCTAGATGCTTGATCAAAAAGTGCAAGCACTGTTTTAACCAGGAGCAGGCATGCCCAACATTTTGCCTCAACGGCTGCGCAGTTGAATGTGTCTCCTGCTTACCCGTGTGTCTTGGGGATTCAAGTTCTTCTTTGGACCAATCTGACTTTTTGAAGCTTCCCATGCGTTCCCTTCTTTCAGAGTCAGGTGGAGGACATGGTGAAGGAGCGCAAGGTCAAGAAGGCGAAGAAAATCAGGGACAAGAAGGTGAAGATCAAGGTAAGAATTTTTATCAAAAAGATCAAGGTAAGAAAGGTGGAAAACCTGGTGGAGATGAGCAAGGCCAAGAAGGGGAAGATCAAGATGGAAAGGGAGGCAAAGATGGCAACGAAGGTGATCAAGGCAAAAACGGAGACAAAGGAAGCACAGGTGGCTACGATGGTGAAGATCAAGGTAAAAACGGAGACAAAGGTGGCAACGGAGGTGAAGATGAAGGTCAAAAGGGAGACAAAGGAGGCAAAGGTGACAAAGGTGGAAATGAAGGTGAAGATCAAGGCAAAAACGGAGAGAAAGGAGGCAAAGGTGGCAAGGGAGGTGAAGATCAAGGCAAAGATGGAGACAAAGGAGGCAAAGGTGGCAAGGGAGGTGAAGATCAAGGCAAAGATGGAGACAAAGGAGGCAAAGGTGGCAACGGAGGTGAAGACCAAGGTGAAAAGGGAGACAAAGGAGGCAAAGATGACAAAGGTGGAAATGAAGGTGAAGGAAAGGGCCATAGTGGGGGAGATGAATCTGGTGGAGAGAGCCATAACACTCCTCCTCCGTTGTCTGGTGGTGGGTATCAGCCCACACCTTCTGTTCCTACTCCCTCCACTCCTTACACTCCTACTCCCTATACACCTCCATCTCCAACTACTACTCCTCCTACACCTACAACTCTTACTACTCCCCCCACTCCTTCAACTCCTCGTCCCTCTACGCCTCCCACTCCTACTCCTCCTAGTCCTTCAACTCCTTCTAGACCAACACCTTCCACTCCTTCTACTCCCTCAACTCCTCCTACCTCACCAAAGGAAGTCTCTTGCAAAAGCACAGATTACAAGTATCGTGAATGCTACAAAGTAAAGCATGTCTGCCCTACTTTTTTTTTTTTTGATGCAAACGATTGCTTTATTGATTAAAGGGGTAGGAGAGTTACACGTATCTGTATCAGCATCATGCACATAGCAAGCGAAACTGTGTGCATGGAGCACTCAAAGAAAATAAACTCATTGCCTATTTACAGAAAGGACCGAATGCCATGCAAGCTATGGTGGGTTAAGAAGGCTGAAATTTCTCTTATGACCTTGGCAATCCTTCAGTGCTTCTGCATTTGCCAGAACGTAGCTGGCACTGTATGGGAACCCGGTTTGAAGGGATCTGATCCATAGCGTGGCATGAACAAGGGCTACATCCGCTATTATGTCAACTGGCGAACATGACTTATCAAAGATCCTTCGGTTTCTCTCCAACCACAGAGATCTAAGGGTAGCAATACCAATGATGTACCAGGAGGAACGACTTTTATGTGGTATCAAGTATGTCCATTGGACTAGGAAGTCCTCTAGAGTGGCAGGGGTGCACCAATAGATACCCCACCAATTGCATATTTTCCCCCAGACTTTCCAAGAAACAGGGCAGAGGAGTAGGAGATGGTCCCTTGATTCTAGGTGAACATCACACATGTTGCATAGGGAGTCTGCAAGTGGAATAATGCCTCTGCAACGCAGGTTATCTTTGGTTGGGATACCATTATTGATTGCGAGCCAAAGCCAACACTCCACTTTGTGGGGCACAAGCGAAAACCATATGAAAGGCTTCTGTCTTCTAAACCCCAACTGCTTATATAAGAATTCTCTACCAGCTTTGACTGTGTAGGCGCCAGCCTTATCCTCTCTCCATATTCGACAATCCTCCCTAGAGGGAGATATATTAACTTTGAGAATCAAGTCATCCATCTTTGCAACCCATTCCTTTTCCCAATCCCTCAAAGACCTACACCAAGATGATCTCCATCTAGGTTGCCCATTTAATATCTCAATACATTGTAGTACGTTGGAATTTTGGCAGCAGGAAATTGAGAAGAGCCTTGGGAACATAGAGGCAAAAGAGCCTTCGCCCGTCCAATCATCAAGCCAGAAAGAAACTCGTTCGCCATTACCCACGGAGATGTAGGACCCTTCACACAGGGGTATCGTAGACTGACTGTAAGGGCTGCCTGTTAACACAATGTTGCGCCATGTAGGTGACGCCTTATCAAGGCAAAATTTTGGCGCTAGAGTAGTACCCTGATCAAGGCACTTATTACTCACAAGATCCTTCCAGGCTCGCTTTTCAGGGGCAGTAAACGACCATAGCCATTTATACATCAAGGATTGGTTCATAACCGTCATGTCCATAATACCCATCCCTCCTAGATCCTTGGGTTTGACAATGCTCTTCCAACCCACAAAACATACTTTCCTCGAATTCTCCAAGCCACTCCAGAAAAAACTCCTTTGTATGCTAATGATTCTCTTGGTAACAGCTTTAGGGAGTTGAAATAGAGACATGTAGTATAGAGGGAGTCCAGATAGAACTGCTTTTATCAAAGTAACCCTCCCCCCCAAAGAAAGGAATTTACCTCTCCAAGCTTTAAGTTTTCTGCTGAATTTGTCCAATACAGGTTTCCAAGCTGCCGTTCTCTTCATATTTGCACCAAGAGGGAAACCAAGATACTGAAAGGGGAGATTCTCCACCTTGCTATGTAGCATGCCTGCAAGATCCTTTACTCGATTCTGACTCAAACCTATGCCAATAACACTGCTCTTGTGGAAGTTGATGGATAAACCTGACAAGGCCTCAAAAATTCTCAAGCATCTCTTCAAGTTAAGCAGGGATTGGGGGTCAGCAAGAGAAAATAAAATTGTGTCATCAGCATACTGTAATATAGACACATCAATGTTGTGAACAGACACAGGTTGCACCCGCCCAAGGGAGATTGCATTTTCGATGATATTCGGTAGACATTCAGCAGCTAAAACAAATAGGAATGGGGATAATGGGTCACCTTGTTTCAACCCCCTGCCCATTGAGAACTCCTGAGATGGTGAGCCATTCACGAGAGCAGCTAAAGAAGATGAGGAGATACAATGGAAAATCCAGTCCCTCCATTTCTGCCCAAAACCCATTGATTGCAAGATATCCAGTAAAAAATTCCAATCTACTGAATCGTAGGCTTTTTTGAAGTCTATCTTCCATATAACTGCCTCCTTCTTGGATTTCTTTAGGCTATGAACCACCTCATTTGCAAAGAACGCACAGTCGGTAATACTTCTCCCCTTAATAAATCCAGCTTGTTGTGGGCCCACGAGGGAAGGTATAACATTTTTAAGCCTATTTGCGAGAAGCTTGGACACGATTTTATACAGGCCATTTACAAGTGTAATAGGTGTGTAATCGTCAAAAATGTTAGCTCCATTTTTCTTTGCAACCAGCGAAATATAAGCAGTATTTGACCCCTTTGGTAGCTTTGAGTACTCGTAGAACTGACGGACCATGTCATGGATATCTTCATTGACGAGATTCCAACATCTCTTGTAAAAGGAGAAGTTAAATCCGTCTGGACCCGGTGCCTTGGAGCTATCACAGTCCCACACTGCCATCTTGACTTCATCCATGGAGAAGGGCTTTTCTAATTCTTCAGCAACTCTTGGTTCAAGCCGTCTAAACCTGATGTTCCCAATTGAAGGTCTGAGGTGAGGTGACTTCGCATACAGGTTTGCGAAGTAATTCCTAGCTGCACACTTGATCTGGTCAGATTCGTGTAACTCCACCCCATCAACTAATATCGAATGGATACGGTTTTTTCGGCCCCTGTTGCATGCCGAGATGTGGAAAAATCTAGAGTTGCGATCTCCCAACTTGCACCAGATAGCTTCCAGTTGCTTTGTCTTAGTTTCTCTGTCCATCTTCATGTCAGCAACTCTTTTATATTCCTCCCTAGACAGATCCCTAGCTTCAGCCTCCTTGTCTAGTCTATCAATCTCTTCTTGGATTCTCTCTATACACCTGTTCACATCGCCAAACACTTCCCTGTTCCATTTGGCCAAAAATTGTCTCAATATACTAAGTTTTTTCAGCAGACAAAATTTCCTAGGGTGCAGTTCACAGGCTACGTTCCACATGTCTGTAATAGTCTCCATGAATGATGGTTGGTCCCACCATACATTTAGGAAACGAAAAGGTCTATTGCCACCAAAAGACACATCCTGGAATAAGAATAGGGGGCAGTGATCCGAGCCCATTTTACTGCCCGATTTTAAGCAGAGATGTGGATACATAAGAGTCCAGTCTGGTTCCGCAAAAATGCGATCAATACGGCTAGCTGATTTGTAGTTACCCCAAGTAAAAAGCCTATCCTTCAAATCAAATTCCAGCAAATTCATCCCATTCACAAAGTTCTGAAATGCCGTAGCACCCTTGCTATATATTCTTCCACTTTTTCTGTCTGATGCTTGGAGGGTTTCGTTGAAGTCCCCCAATATGAGCCATGGACAAGTAAAGGATTGCTTCAGTAGCAATAGATCATCAAACGTCTGCACCCGAGCTGCAATAGTAGAGGGCCCATAAAAGCCACAAATCGTTACCCGCTTTCCTGCACTCCGTAAATCACCTTCAATTGCAATCCAATTTTCTGACACACTGCTGCGAACTAAACTGAAGTTGTCGCAGTCCCAGATGAGTAGTAAACCTCCTGCCAATCCTCTAGAATCCACGAAAAGGTAGTCGATATTGCCACGACCCCAAATCTTATGACATAGAGGCAAGTTAACACTACTACACTTGGTTTCGCTGAGGAAGAGGAAAGTAGCTTGGTATTGGCCCACGATTTTAGCAACCTCTGTTTGTTTCCTCGATGAGCATATCCCACGTATATTCCAGGTGATGAAACTGATCATGGAAGGGAGAAGAGACACCGAATAGTATACTGGTATCCTAGTCTAATCTGAGGTGCGTGAGAGCACCCACTCAAAAGCCTCTTTATTCACCAAGTCGTCCACAAGCTTGTCTGTTTCATCTCTGGTAGCAGTTCTCTCCCAGCCGATAAGGTCACCTAAGTTGTTGGTTTCTTGCACTTCGATTGAACTGAAGGATACTGGGATGGAGGACACAGATTCTTCATCCAAACTGATTCTCTTGTTACCTCTATGGAACATAGAGTCGGAGGCAGATTCGAGGCTCTCAGGGGCTGATATTAATGGGCTGTGAAAAGATTGGGCTGCGACGGGTGAAATGGGGATGGGTTCAGAGGTGGGGTCATATGGGTGAGGGTATTTATGGCTTGCAATACTGTCAGTACCATGAAGGGGTAATGACAGTTCAGAGGGTATAGTATTCGAGGCAGTCAACACGCATGGGACAGTAGCCGCAGTTGTCAGCTCGGGGTGTTGGAACCCCTTGTTGATGATTGGTCTAAGTTCAAACGGGTCTTCCGAAGTCGAGGTAGCAGTGGACCTGTGCACTGGGGATTGTGTTTTTTGTTGGTAGAAGAGTTCGTCCTTGGAAATTGCAGGGGTGGTGGGTGAGATAGCTGGGGATGCAACCAGAGGGTCTTCAACTTGCCGATCATTGCCGGTAGACTGGACGGAGGACCACTCCCAGTCGAGTGGGTCGTATTGTGACTCGGCGATTCCGATTACGCAGTCCTTGTCTCCAACTTTAACACTGATAACCGTATCAATGAACTTCTTATTGGGAGTGAGGATGAGGATTTCTACTACATCAAGACGATCCCCGCTCTTAGTATCCATACTCCAATCAATCATGGTACCTATCCTCGTTGAAACAAACTGAAAAAATTCCCAGGACCAAACCTGGGGAGGGATGCCTTTAAATAATGTCCAGCATAATCTATCCTTGGCGAAGTCCCCTTCCTGCCACACTCTAAACACGTTGAAGAGGTAGTCAATAAGTTCTGGCTTGTTATTTAAAAAATCCATCATGTCATCAATCCTTTGGAACCTAAACAAAAAAGAAACACCACCGAGTGGGATTATGTTGAAGTCACTGAGATTAAAACTTGCAAAAGCTTCCCTGAGTTTCGAAATAGGCATTGGGGCTTTTAAAACTCCAAAAATACTCCTCTGTAGCCATGCTTGAGCCCGGCCCCTTGGGATGTAAGCCTGAGGTGGATTTTGAGGAGCCCGGACTACATCAGAGAAGGAACGAGAGTTGGAAATATGGGCATTTAGGTTCACATCTCGTGCAATATGTCTTTGTACCTTAGGGGGTGATATCTCAGACCTCCTCTTTCTGGCCACACTTGCAACCAAATGAGTCCCGTCCACTGACATAGCATTGATTGAATGTATGGTGCGTTCAGTGTCCAGATTGTTCCTGAAGCGAACAAAGCCGAACCGAACACCCTTCTTATTCAGTCTCCTTTGATTGTCAGGTTGACTGCGTCACCTGCAAGCCTGTCTGTAGTAAGCCATCTCTCCACCCAAAAACTTTATCATTACAATTCTTGTATACATTAGCGAAGTATATATAATTAACAATTTTACATACATATATATGCGATAATTGGCAGAGTGTGACCAACCAGGAGCAGTTTGTCAAGACCCTCGTTTCATTGGCGGAGATGGCCTTACTTTCTACTTCCATGGCAAGAAAGACCGTGACTTTTGTCTTGTCTCCGACCCCAACCTCCACATTAATGCCCATTTCATCGGCACACGAAATGAGAACTTGACAAGAGACTTCACCTGGGTTCAGTCCATCGCTGTCCTCTTTGGCAAACACCAACTCTTCCTTGGTCCCCTTAAGACCTCAACATGGGATGACTCCGAGGACCGCCTTAGCCTTGCCTTCAACAGAGAGCCATTATATTTGCCAGAGAAGGAAGGAGCCAAATGGCAATCCAGAAACGCACCAGGTGTGTCCATCACCAGAGTCAGTGACAGTAATAGTGTCACTGTTGAAGCAGAAGGGCTCTTCAAGATCACAGCCAAGGTTGTGCCCATTACCCAAGAGGACTCTAGAATTCACAATTATGGCGTAACCAAGGATGATTGCCTTGCTCATCTCGATCTCCGCTTCAAGTTTTACTCTCTAAGCAACCAGGTGAATGGTGTACTGGGCCAAACATACAGACCTGGATATGTGAGCCGCGTTAATGTTGGTGCAAAGATGTCTGTGATGGGAGGCGACAGGGAGTTTAGAACTTCAGGCCTCTTTGCTGCAGATTGTGCAGTGACTCGATTCACCGGTAACAAAGCTACTTCTGCTGAAGATTCCATGGCAGCTTTTGAGCTACCAGGGTTGAGCTGTGCAAGTGGCATGGATGGTCGTGGAGTTGTATGCAAAAGGTAGAATTTCATAAATGGTGACATGGGTCGTCGTACGATGGTTTAAACAATGGTCTAATAAAACCACCTCCGTGTTAGCATCAGAAAAAACCACCTCCGTGTAAACCGATGGAGGTATAAGTGAAAGTCTTCTTGTGGTTTTAAAAAGTTTCGGTTGCTTTTTCATGTGTTTGTTTCTGAATAAATTTCTATGATGTACCCACTTATCTGGCATTGAATTGTTTCTGTCCGATCATGATTTCAATAAAATTTGTGAAATGGTAATAACCATTAATGTAAAAACGTTTTCTCAAATTGATGCACTGATATATGGCAACAATACGAATTTGTGATCATTGTCACAGTAACTCCTCTTTTTTATCACGTAACTACTCACTGTCACTGGCCTAATTGATGAGATTTGGTAGTATTCTAATATAGCTTTGTACATATAAATCTGAGCGTCAGGTGCTCCATGAGTACCGTACTCACCATAATTATTTTTTATTAATTAAATTTTATATAATATTAATTTGAAGAATTCAAATAATAATAAATACTTTCCTTAATTAAGAATATTTTTATTTCCATTTTAATTGAAAATTTAAATTTATAACTTATTTGAAAACTAATAAGAGTTGGGGTAGACCTATTCATTTTAAGAGGTCGACCTAATAATTATTAATGGGTCAACCCATTAAAATTATAGGTCGACCTAATATGTCGTTTAAATTAACAGGTCATCCTATTAGATAGCAAATATATTTTTTGTGCAGGAGGTCGACCTGTCAAATTCACAGGTCGATCTCTTAATAATTCAATTAAACAGGTCGACCTTTTCATTCAAATAGGTCGATAGAAATCGGTAACCTAAATTACATGAATCAATCTTCAATTAATCAGGTCGACTAGCTCCTTCAGTTAATCAGGTCGACCTTTCACAATTAAACAAGTCTATACATATTAGGTTAATACCTTCAAAAATATAATAGGTCGACTACTTCGATTAACAGGTCAACCTTATATAGATCCTTCAACGATGACCATAAAAAAAAAATATAATAGGTCGACCCCTTCGATTAACAGGTCAACCTTAACATGAATAATGATAGGTTAACCTATAAGTTAATGGGTAGACCTTTTATTAAATCTCCAAAATAAAGCATATACTTATAAAATTGTTAAGTCGACCTACAAAAGTTACTAGGTCAACCTCTTATTAAGAAGAGTAATGGCTACCAATACAACGGCTATCATAATATCTGGGATCTTACTATCTTGGATGGGTTCATGCCTAAAATATTTTTTAATATAAATAAAAAAATAAAAAAATATAAAAAATATTACTATTATAAAATTACTATATCGAACGATCATTATTTAACCACTCATATCCAATGGACATAATCGCGTGAGTACCATACTCATGGACCACCATAGAAAAATCCATAAATCTGATCATAAACATGCAAAATTTTAAAAAACAAATGACCGAAGTTTACTTCATCAATAGAAATATTCAAAATGTCAATTCCACCTTGAAAGGACCAGTCTTCATTGTTACAGACATGGTTTGTTTTGGTCGTTAGTAGTACCAATACCGACCTGTCATTGGCATTTGGCACTGACGTCAAATCAATGTAGTAATTCGATTAAATCTCCATGATGGGTATGGTAATAATCAAGAACCAGAGGGATTATTATAATCTAGCAATCTCATTTGCTTTACATATGATGAGCTGTCGTATGGAATTGCTATTCACAGCAATCAGTCACCAAATCCAGCTAGCAATCTTGTATTAGTATGTGTTTACACTTGTATTAATTAGAGCAGATACAATTTAACTTCATGTCTTTTTCAGTTCGAGAAGGACAAGAACAATAATGTGTTTACAGAACCTGTAAGAGGTGACATATATATAATATATCATATATGCTCATCAGCTTGCTTTCTATTTGCTTCCCCTCCCATTAAGTATACCTTGAGGACGACTATCTGCAGACTACTCAAACCAATCAGGAAATTAACAGTTATACGGAGATTTTCTTTGCTGAAATTGGACTGACAAAGGAAATTGAAAACCAAGGTAAACCATCTAATACCTTATTCTTAGAGCCTGAAATCAATCATTGTGGTATCTCTTAACTTTACTGATAAACTCCTGACGATTTCCTCTTTTTCGTCCTGTTCATTTGTTCACTGAAATTAATCAGATATCAAAGATAAACGGCCGTATCAGTCAATCTCTGAATACTATATGCTCCAACCGAAATATTCTAATTATAGGCCTTTTTCTTCATCTTAATCTTCATCGATTTGTATGTGTTTCTATGTTCTGCACATCCTTGATTTTCCGGTTAAGGGTAATATAAAGGATGCATATATGTGATTCTTACGAAGGTGAGATATTGATTTGATTGCTTACGTTTTCAAAACCTAGGGTCCTAAATGCTTGCAATAATTTATCCACCGTTATAATCTAATTACTGCTGCACCTCTTTTCTCAATGTTTGCAACATTATAAGAAGCTCTTCAAATACCAAAACATGCAAAACTACATTGAAGGTCATACCTGATCTGCGTCTCCTTCTAGATTTTACAATATGAGGGATAAACACCCCAGTTCCTCCATTGCCATTCCTCTGCAAGTTTGTAGCCCAAGTTGGTACTAAGCTGCCACTACTCTCGCTATGATCCCAGCAGCCAAAGTGGTTTCCTGATTGTGTTGAATTACTTATAGGCATAGTGGTTAGTGACCTCTTCGAGCTCTGATTGTTGACAAGTATGGGGTTAGCTGGATGATTAGTTTCAAGGAGCTCATTTTCTTCATCATCAGCTGTCAGAAGCAAAATCTGCTTCCTAATCTCCCTGTAGAAAACATCATCTTCGTATAAATCATTGTGAAACATACTTTCCTCTATGTTCATCTCCAGGTTGGTTAGTTGGCAATCCAAATATTTTCTTGCTAATACATGGAATAAATAATGATTAGATGGTTACTATATATATAAAGGTCCACGTTAGTCCACCATAATCCATAGATCAAGAAGTGCCTCGGAAACGATATTTCAATTTTTTAAATGATGGTTCAAACATTTTGTTCCATAGTTTGGAAATGGTATAATCTCGGATTACATTCGAACCAAAAGGATGTGAATGGTATTCAGAATACATTGAAATGATCTAACAATATTTGACGTGAGAAGTTAATGTTCTAGCAAACCAGAGGACGGCCTTAATTCCCTGCCTTGGCTATTATGCTTTAAAATCTGGTGTAAACATTAATGAACAGTATTACTGCCAAGTTTGAAGAATCAGATCCCCAGACGCAATAGAGCACTAATTCCATGGGTAGAATCATTTACAGCGCATGCTTTATCCCACAGAATGCGTAGCGATATAGAACTAATTAATAATGGAAAATTACGGAACTAACTATGAACTGTTGCTGGTTTTGGGTGTAATGAGTAATGACTAATGAGTTTATCACCAAACATAGATCTATTAATGCTTCCTCTTGTCTTTAGCTGACGTTTTTAGAATTGCCGTTTTGTAGTTGGACTGCTGCTATTGCCTAGCTAATCAAGTCAACTCAGAATTGTTAATATCATCCTGCACCAAATGTGGGGTTGGTCCAATTGGTAAGCGTCTTGGTTCCGCTTAAGCGAGGTCTCGGGTTCGAGTACTCGTATACATAGAAAATCCCCATTAGGAGACTCACCCACCATATCTAAGTGTGCGACGTGAGTCGATTGGATTAGTCGGGGCAAAGCTCGGATACCGGCTTATAGTGTTTAAAACCAAAAATCTAAAACGATTGCAACCAACTAATCTCTACTTATATTGAGTTTAATTACATTTCTTCTCAATTACACTTTTTTTTTTTATGAGGATCAACACATTTAAATTATTTTGGGCCAATTTTTTTTTATTACACATTGTAAGACATGCCATGGATGGTACTCTAGAATAGTGAGGAAGTTGTGCGCAACGAAATAAGTAGGAAACGACGGCGTATTGGACCACTGCGGACTGATTTTAATTTTAGTACACTACACTCACTACAGTACATACAAGAGAGAAAAACCCTTGCGGGGTTTTAATCTAACAATTCACATAAACGCAAAAGGGGGAAAGAGGGAGAGATAGAGAGAGAGGAAGGAGAAGCACAAGCACACACACACACACACACGCTAAAACTGTGTTCACCATGGAAGGCGTGTCCTACCAGCGGTTTCCGAAGATCAAGATCAGGGAGGTGAAGGACGAGTGCATGAAGTTCGAGCTCCGTAACACCGACGCGTCCATCGCCAACGCTCTCCGGCGCGTGATGATCGCCGAGGTCCCCACCATGGCCATCGACCTCGTCGAGATCGAGGTCAACTCCTCCGTCCTCAACGACGAGTTCATCGCCCACCGCCTCGGCCTCATCCCCCTCACCTCCGAGCGCGCCATGTCCATGCGCTTCTCCCGCGACTGCGACGCCTGCGACGGCGACGGCCAGTGCGAGTACTGCTCCGTCGAGTTCCGCCTCTCCGCCAAGTGCCTCGGCGACCAGACCCTCGACGTCACCAGCAAGGACCTCTACAGCTCCGACCACTCCGTCGTCCCCGTCGACTTCCCCGACTCCACCGGCTACGATTCCCCCGAGCAACGGTAGCTCTCAATTCTACCCTTTCGCCCTTCCCCCTCCCCTCTATTTTCGTGTTCCTGCCTTAGGGTTAGGATTTTGGTGGCTTTTTTTGTTGCTTTGATTTTGCTGATTTTGGTTCCCTCTAGAGGGATTGTTATTGTGAAATTGAGGAGAGGGCAGGAGCTGAGGCTGAGGGCGATTGCGAGGAAGGGCATAGGCAAGGATCATGCCAAATGGTCGCCGGCCGCCACCGTCACTTTTATGTATGAACCGGAGATTCATATCAATGAGGATATGATGGAAACATTGTCTCTTGAGGAGAAACAAAGCTTGGTTGATAGTAGTCCTACTAAAGTCTTTGATATTGATCCCAATACCCAAAAGGTTTGTTAGTCTTTCATCTTATTTTTACTTTTATAATTATTTTGCCCAATAAAATGATTGTTGCAGAAATGTGATTGTTTCTTTACAAATCTGTAGAAAACCTCTCTAGTTTAGATAGAAATTGTGGTTTCACTTCTCCAGATATAGAAATGTACCATTCCCAACTAGACACCTGTGAATGGTTGCTCTGCCTTAAAATAAGGGCATGTGGAAGTAGAAGAAATAACTCCCCCTTGTAGTCACTTTAGGAAGGTTGAGATTTAGCACGAATCCATCATAGGTGTTGATTTATGCAGGATTGGAAACAATGGGCTGGTGTGGTATGTGTTATACTGTTGCAGATTTGTAGGAATGATTTCAATTTCTTCTTTCCTTAAGATTGGACGATTGGGGTCCTGAATTCTTTGATCCTTTTCTTGAAATGGTTACAAAATCTTTTATGCATTAGTAATGCTTCGAATTATGTAATTCTGCCATTCTATCTCGTGAAATGCATGCATTCCAGATTCTAATCTTCCAGTTCTTGAGTTGATAGTTTTAGTAGTTGCAGCTTAGATGACCAATTCTTAACTTTATTTTTTTTTAAGGGCGGCGGCTTGGATGAGTTTGTATATGCTCAGTTTGTCTAATATTATATTGGTTGTGTGGCTTGGCGTCAAGCATTCTTTCCTGTGGATGGATGTGCGTGCTTATAAGAATTTCTCTTGCCAGGTTGTAGTGGTTGACGCAGAGGCATACACATATGATGACGAAGTGCTCAAGAAAGCTGAAGCTATGGGCAAACCAGGGATCATAGACATCCGTGCAAAGGAAGATAGTTTTATTTTTACAGTTGAATCCACTGGTGCAATTAAGGCTTCCCAATTGTTGCTTAATGCTATCGATGTTTTAAAGCAAAAGCTGGATGCAGTTCGCCTTTCAGATGATACAGTTGACGCTGATGATCAATTTGGTGAGCTTGGGGCTCATATGCGAGTTGGATGATCTCTGTGTGAACATGAATCAGTAACTGATCTTTTTGTTGCCTCCAGGAGGCCAATTGGCTTCCATCGGCTTCCTCTGCCTTCTGTTAAACTTTATTTTCTGCACTAACTGCATGTTCTGCTTTTACTTGTGGTTGCTATTCCTGCTCAACATCTCCACACATCTCGGTGCAAATTAACTTCTAGCAAGAAACTTTCCCTGCTTAATGTACACATAACTGCTCCGTTCTGTTAGTCTCTTTGAAATCTGTATTCTGTGCAAATTGTTGGATGAAGAATTTTCTTAACAGGTTCCTTTTATACTCTACGTTTCCTAATTTCCTACTTAAAATGAACAACGCAATGATGTTACTTATTAACAATAGAATGCAGATGAGGTACAATTTGTTTCACACTTGTCAGTGATTCAGCTCCGTTTTGGCTTGGAACATTTAAGTAGATAAACTCTGTACTTGTGTTGATTTGTCTGATGCGCATGGACAAATGATTCAATTACTGATGATGGGTTTTTATGATTTCCATTTGATTATGCATTAGCCCACTCATCCTGCTCGGCTTGTTGTCTAAATGTTATCTGCGTTGCCCCCACTGGTGGAAATATGACGAGTGCGCTTAGATTTGGAATGATATTTAAAACCTGGGTTTGAATTTATAACGACAAACCGACTATTAACAGTTTCCTTCCGCCGATGTGACTTCAGCGTTATATTAAAGTTGGATCAGGGACTTTTTCTTCCTTTTTTATTTTTTTTTATTTTCTGATGTAGCTGACTCTATGATTGTTGTTTATGTACCTGTTCTCTTTTAATTAATAAAGCCTATCAAATAACATCAAAAAAAAAAAAATCACGCGTTAGACTTTGCAGTAGTTAGCTTTGAGTGCTGACCACTTGTCTTTTTCTTGCTGCAGGTTCTTACTTTGTGAAATCTTGAGTGATATCTGTTTCTTAATTTTTGTGATTTTGATTGCTTATTGTTGTGACAGAAAGAATTCAGTGACGGAGGCATTCTATGCAGAAAAGTATTTTTCTTTTGTCGACTGAATTAAATGGGAGATAATGATATAACTACCTGGTTGGAGAGATGATAACTAATTCCAAAACTAGGCTTAAGTTGAATGTTGTGTGAACAATGTGCGCTCCATGTGTGTAAGTTGATTGATTCTGGGTGACATATCATGATTTACATATCTCATATTCAAGATATACTTGTTGAAACTGAACAAAGTTGATGATCAGTCTATCCAATTATACTTTTCCCAAAGGAGTGTTAAGCATTACAATTTATCCAAGTTCGGATCATTGTCCCTAATCCTCCTACAAGAGTCATAAACATGGGGACTTAAACCGGTTAGATTCTTGAATGTATGGTGGGAGGAAACAAGGCATTAATATAAATATATATATATATATATATATATATATATAAACATTGACAAACTTTTTGACAGAGCCCATCCTAAGCATCTTTTGACATCCCAAATATGGCTTGCCATGTTAATCGAAAGTAACATAATAAAAATTATTCTCCTTAAAAGACATGATATGTTGTGATGCTTAACAGCAGGAATACTCCTTGAATTCACAACTAAACCAATTAGATGTTCAGCGTCAATCAAAGATAAAACCCAATTAATACAATTGGTTTGTGTTGTGGATTGGATGGTATTGGATGTGGATTGGATGCAATTGGTTTTTTGACCGTGCTATTGGAAGTGCAATTAGTTATCGGAAAGTTACATACATTTTTCTTTTCCCTTACGTATGATTCCAACGGATTTGCTAACGGCCTGCGTTTCTATGCACATTCAAAACCTTGACAAAATCGGATGTAAGAATGCAAATATGTAGTGCATGATCTATATGCGAAAGTGGCCGGTCATCTCTGGCCCTCCATATGTAATTTTATATATAATGTTTTTCAAGTCATCAGTAAAATAAATCTCATCGTTGGCATAAATTTAAATTAAAAATAAAGAACGCATTAGACTCTACCCACTTTTAAATACAAAACATATAGCATGTTGCAATTCTTTTCTTTTTCTTGTTTGTCAATTACGTTCGTACCATTCAATTCGAATGAATATCCCTTTGTGGTCGATTTTCTTAATTAACTTACAGTGAAGATGCGTTCGATTAACGCAGGCGTAAGTGCATAATTACAATGATGATGAACAATCCTATTTGACTTGGAATATCTTCTTTTTTTTCTTTGTGGTGGTGGATTAGTTAATTTGCAGGAAAATTAAAAAAAAAAATCCAGCTATAGAAAAACAAGAAAGCCACCGCCATGTGAGCACACCGCCTTAAGAAGTTTATATATACAGTATATCCACACCTTATTAACAGCATTGAACAAGCCCTAACTAATCGTAGTTATACAAAAAAAAAAAATTTAATCCAGCTTCGGCCTCTTTAACTCATCCCTCATCATCCCCCCTCACAAGACGGCCATGGATGTCGGCGAGATTATCTTCTTAGTCGTTTTGGGGATTGCGGTGGTTGGTTTCATCCTCGTAATTACTTACCTCATTTTCGGCCACGAGATCCGTGATTGTCTAAAGCGACGACAAGGAGAGCCAGACATCGAACAATCGAACAAGGACGACCACGACAACGTACATCCACAGTGGTTGCAAAATTACCAACAAATAAAGCAGCAGCACCAACTCCTAAAAACACTACCACTACCACTGCTCCTCCTGCTATTAGTATTACTATTACCACCACCACCACTACTACTACTTCTCCTGAGGGCATGAAGACTATCACTACTGCTACTACTACTACTACTCCTCCTCCTCCTCCCCCTCCTAAGGGCGTCTTCATGCCTGGTGTTGGATGTTTCTGTTGAGTTTTGTTCCCTATCAAGGGGGTTTGATTTTTTTTCGTTTTTCTTTTTAATACATGCAAGCAGTCATTGTTTTGGTGGTGGCTTTATATATATCTGTACTTTATATGTTTATTAGATAAATAATCTATTCCATGTAAACTAGAAGAGGACAAGGAGATGAAGGTTCTATACATTCGTTTCTTTGCTTTCTTTCTTGTTCCAATGCATATGTCTTTTCAGATTTTGTTATTCTATGTCATGGAAGATTTAATTCTGAGATATTACTGATCAGTTTTTAGCATCTAGCCTCATTTCAATATTTAATTAATTTTTTAATAACAATTTAATCTTGTTTTTTTTTAATGATAAACAATTTAATCTTGATGGATCACTTTTATAAACAAATTTATTAAACAACATACGTTTTTATTTTTTTTTATTTGATGGATATTTCTCTCCAAAGACAAAAGAATTTCATTATTGATGAGGTCACAATCTTCACATACATTGGAATTGGGGTCAAAATGTCACGGGCACAGGGTGGCGCAGCGGAAGAACACCCCGATGTCCGTGCGGCTCTAGGTCGAAACGATACCTAGATCAGCCTAGGCAAACAAAATAATAAGAACACAGGAATTTGGGAGAAATCTTCGTAATATTATTGCTCAAAGAACACGACAACACCTTACAGCCCAACGCCTCCCCTCTCATGTTATATATAATAACACTTGAGTGCTGTCCAAGTAATCCTAAGAAAATCCACTCACACTAAGTTTCTTATCCCTCACTCCTATTCCTTATGGACAAAGATTAGTCAAGTCCAAGCCCACAATGATACAAGCCCGTTACATAATTAAGTGACTAATTTAACTACATAACAAACCCCTCACCAACAATCCAAGTTGCATACGGATTTGGCTCACACTAGGACTTTGCGAGCTTAAAAATTCCGATGCGTGACATTCTCCACCACCTATTCAGGCAATGCCCTCATTGCCTTCCGTAGATTGGAAGCCACTTGCCGTCCAAATCGATTCAGCTTGTCCTCATGCACCTATCTTGCTTCAGGTTGATCCCTCCACATGACTAGAAACTTGAGTTCTACAGCATCCTTCGTACAACGAACAACCCGGTGTGCCATAATCCACATGCGAGGTGGTTGCCTATCCGTAGGAACTTCGTCTTCCTTTGGTATCGCCTTTACCTCTTCCTCGTTTGGTTTTGCCACACTAGCTTGCCCTGTTTCCAAAGCCATCTTTGCCGCTGATATTGCTCCCAAGTTTGACTCTCGCATAGTGCTCAAGGCGCAGCGTGGCTGGACACCATCAAGTACAATCGAACCCTCTTTGCAAAAGATCAATGCCTCCTTCTTATCCAAGAACTCCATGCCGAGTAAAATAGGATAATCATCAAGCTTCACCACAGTAAACTCTAGCCGTCCACACCAATTACCAATGCGAACCTTGACGTCATATGCTAACCCCACAATAGGTTGTGCTTCTAAGTTCACCGTCTTCATGGTAGTTATGCTCTCTTGCGGTGTGTACCGAATCCCCAATTCTCTGGCCGTCTTGGCTTGTAGAAAATTGTGAGTAGCACTTGTGTGAACCAAAGCATCCAACTCCATACCTCCAATTTTAACTCGAACGAACATTCGTCCCTTCTTGCTTGGTTTAGCTGTTGCATCTATGGCTCCGAGTCTCATTAGTGGTGTCATTCTGACCCCACCTACATGCTTGTTCTGGGCTTGCTCCTCATCTTCGATGTGTTTCACTGCCGCAGCAAGCCTATGCTTCTTCGGACAATCGCGAACACTATATGACTGTTAGTGTAATATGCCCAAAAGCCAATCAATGGATGTTTATTTGTAATCATGTATACACATTAAGGTTATTCCAATAAATATCGTTTATGAGATAAACGCTTGCACATATTTATAACCCTAGAATATTTATATATTCTTAAATGTACCTAGTCGATTATTATTATGGATGGGTTGTAATAATAAATTAAGACTAGCGTATGTTGAGAATTATACGTGATATGAATTCTACATACGGGTATAAGTTAGAGAACTTGTGTACTGGACCGACCCACATAAGAACGCTACATGGAACGTTATATGATTGTCATTAGCGGTTCTTATATGTATTGTCCTTAGACCTGTGATCATCAAGGTTCCCAACATATGAGTCGTATACTTTGATATTACTCTTGGCTATTTCGTAAATGAGTAGACTTAGTGTAATCATTGGGGCAAGGTGCCAATGTTTATCCTAGCATGGTGCGACGCGATAATTGTAATATCGGAACTGCTTATTATGGTGTTGAACTTAACTAGGTCATCTTAATAGGATTAAGGACTTTGAGGCAAGGAGTTGAGCTAAGTCTATGAGATAGACAAGAACAAGTGTTGTTCACTCAACTATCCAAGAGTTACATGAGATGTAATTGACAAGAGTTGTCTACCTAAATAACTATGAAGTAAGCGATCAGCCAAAGCTGACTTATCTAGTAGTGAAATATGGATCTTGGCCTACTTATATGATTGTCTTGATTTATATAATAGGAGCATCATTTAATAGAATTCCTTGTTAAATGATTTTGTATGCATGACTCTTATTTGTGTGAGTTGATCATTGCTGTAGAATTTCCATGGCACAAAACACTAGCACAATGTCACTGCGATCTGTCCTTGAGAAGGAAAAGTTGAATGGAAATAACTTCCTAAAATGGTATCGCAACTTGAGGATAGTCCTCAAACAAGAAAAGAAGTTGTATGTCCTTGAAGGGCAAGTTCCAAATGAACCGGCGCCTAATGCTTCTAGGGCGGAAAGAGATGCTTACAAGAAGCATGTTGATGATGCATTGGATGTTGCATGCCTTATGCTTGTTAACATAGACTCTGAGCTTCAGAAGCAACATGAGACCTTGGGTGCGTTCGATATGATCAAACATCTGAAAATGCTTTTTGAAGAGCAAGCAAGGCATGAGAGGTATGAGACCTCTAAGGCATTGTTCCAATGCAAGATGGCTGAGTCATCACCGGTGAGACCTCATGTGCTCAAAATGATTGGATACATTGAGAGTCTTGAGGGTCTAGGTTTTCCTTTGCAAAAGGAGTTGGCTATTGATTTAGTCCTGCAATCGTTGCCGGATAGTTACAGCTAATTTGTCATGAATTTCAATATGAATCATCTTGACAAATCATTGTCTGAGTTGCTTAACATGTTAGGAACAGTTGAGCAAAAAATGAAGGCAAACAAATCCAATAACATTTTGATGGTTGGAAAAGTCAAAGGAAAGGGTAAAGCCAAGTTTTACAAGAAGAAGAAATGTGCCAAAAAGTTTGGTGCATGTGCATCTTCTTGTTCCCATGTGCTGAAACCCAAAGGTGGTATTGCAAAGGAAGGACAATGTTTCCATTGCAACAAACCTGGCCATTGGAAACGCAACTGCCCTGTTTACCTTGAAGAGGTGAAGAAACAGAAGGGAAGTAAGACTTCCACTTCAGGTATTTTTGTTATAGAAGCTAATATCTCTATCTCTGCATCATGGGTATTAGATACCGGATGTGGTTCTCACATTTGTGTAAAGGTGCATGAACTGAGAAAGAGTAGGAGATAGGCAAAGGGTGAGATAGACCTGCGCGTGGGAAATGGAGCAAGAGTTGCTGCATTAGCCGTAGGAACTTACTATCTTACCTTACCGAGTGGTTCGGTTTTAGAACTAGACGATTGTTATTATGTACCGACCATAAGCAAGAATTTGATTTCTGTGTCTTGTCTTGACAAGAAAGGTTTTTCTTTTGTAATAAAGGACAAATATTGTTCTATTTATTTCAATAATGTTTATTATGGTGGTGCGTATTTAAGCAATGGTTTGTATGTTCTTAACCCAGAAACTGCAATCTATAACGTTAATACGAAGAAGGTTAGAATGAACGATTCTAATGAAACCTATCTTTGGCATTATCGATTGGGCCATATAAACGAGACTCGTATATCTAAACTCCATAAAGATGGACTTTTAGACTCATTTGATTTTGAATCATTTGAGACATGCGAGTCATGTTTGTTAGGCAAGATGACGAAGGCTCCTTTTACCGGTAAAGGTGAAAGAGCTTCGGACTTGTTAAGTCTTATACATAGTGATGTATGTGGACCGATGTTGACACAAGCTAGAGGTGGATTCCAATACTTCATTACATTTACTGATGATTTCAGTAGGTATGGCTATGTGTATCTAATGAGACACAAGTCAGAATCCTTTGAAAAGTTCAAAGAATTCAAGAATGAAGTACAGAATCAACTCGGCAAGAGCATTAAAATACTTCGATCAGATCGAGGAGGTGAATACTTAGGCCGAGAATTTCTTGATCATCTAAAGGAGTGTGGTATAGTATCACAGCTCACTCCACCGGGTACGCCTCAATGGAATGGTGTATCCGAAAGGAGGAATAGAACCTTGTTAGACATGGTTCGTTCGATGATGAGTCAAGCTGACTTTCCTTCTTCATTTTGGGGACATGCATTATTGAGTGCTGCATTTACACTTAACCGTCTTCCATTTAAATCTGTCGAAAAGACACCACATGAGATATGGACTGGGAGGCATCCCAATTTGTCTTTTATGAGAATTTGGGGTTGTGAGGCTTACGTGAGACGTGAAGCATCAGATAAACTCGGCCCTAAATCCGACAAGTGCCTCTTTGTAGGATACCTTAAGGAAACTAAAGGGTATTATTTCTACAATCCCATCGAGCACAAAGTGTTTGTTGCTCGGACTGCTATTTTTCTAGAAAGAGAATTTATTTCTAGAAGAATCAGTGAGAGGAAAATAGAACTCGAAGAAGTTTGAGATATTGAGGCTGAGATGGAATAAGGACAAGAACCATAAGATGTTGTGGATGAGAATCCTGTGCCTGTAACACATGGACTGTGTAGGTCGGTTAGGACTCGGTATGAACCTGAGAGATATGGATTTCTTATCACTCACACTGGGGACGTGATGCTCATAGAAGAGGATGAGCCCACTTCCTATCAGCAGGCCATCACGGGTCCGGACTCTAAGAAGTGGCTGGAAGCCATGAATTCGGAAATGGAATCCATGTATCAAGACAAGGTATGGACCTTGGTTGATCCACCTGAAGGGTAAAACCCATAGGGTGCAAGTGGGTCTTTAAGAAAAAGACCGACATGGATGGTAATGTGATTACCTATAAAGGGCGATTGGTGGCGAAAGGTTTCAAGCAAGTTTATGGTATTGACTATGATGAAACTTTTTCGCCAGTTGCCATGGTTAAATCCATCCGGATTCTATTGGTTATAGCGGCATACTATGATTATGAGATATGGCAAATGGATGTCAAAACCGCTTTCCTTAACGGAAATCTTTTAGAGGATGTGTACATGACACAACCTGAAGGTTTTGTCGATCCAGAGAATGCCAATATGGTATGCAAGTTACAGAGATCCATTTATGGATTGAAGCGAGTTTCTAGGAGTTGGAATCTTCGTTTTAATGAAGTGATCAAAGAGTTTGGTTTCATTAAGAACGAAGATAAACCATGTGTTTACAAGAAGGTTAGTGGGAGCATTATTGTTTTCTTTTTGTTGTATGTTGACGACATCCTACTCATTGGGAATGACATTCCGACACTACAGTCTGTAAAGGCTTGGTTAGGGAAGAATTTCTCAATGAAGGACTTAGGAGAAACAGCCTATGTGTTAGGCATAAAGATCTATTGAGAAAGATCCAAAAGGCTTCTCGGGCTAAGTCAGAGTACATATATTGACAAGGTGCTAAAGAGGTTTAGCATGCAAGATTCCAAAAAAGGATTCTTGCCCTTGTCACATGGTGTAGCTCTCTCAAAGAATCAATGTTCTAATACGACTAAGGAGAGAGAGCGGATGAGTAAGATTCCTTATGCTTCTGCAATACGATCTATCATGTATACCATGCTATGTACTCGACCGGATGTCGCTTATGCTTTGAGTGTCCCAAGCAGATATCAAGCTGATCCCGGTGAGAGTCACTGGACAGCGATTAAGAACATCCTTAAGTACTTGAGAAGGACTAAGGATGCATTCCTGGTTTACGGAAGCCTGGATGAGCTTATTGTAAAGGGCTACACAGATGCTAGCTTCCAAACCGATAGGGATGATTTTAGATCGCAGTCAGGTTATGTGTTTTGTCTTGGAGGTGGTGCTGTATGCTGGAAGAGTTCAAAGCAGGAGACAGTTGCCGATTCTACAACTGAGGCTGAGTACATTGCTGCCTCAGATACGGCGAAAGAGGCTGTTTGGATCAAGAAGTTCGTAACTGAACTTGGGGTAGTTCCGAGCATTGAGAGTCCGATTGAGCTCTATTGTGATAACAATGGGACAATCGCACAGGCTCAGGAACCTAGATACCACCAAAGATCCAAACATATTCTCCGACGCTATCATCTTATTAGAGAGATCATAGATAAAGGCGATGTCAGACTGTGCAGAGTTCCATCTGAGAACAATGTAGCAGATCCGTTGACTAAGCCGCTCACACAACAGAAGCATGATGGTCATGCTGCATCCATTGGTATTAGAAACATGTATGATTGGCTTTAGTGCAAGTGGAAAATTGTTAGTGTAATATGCCCAAAAGCCAATCAATGGATGTTTATTTGTAATCATGTATACACATTAAGGTTATTCCAATAAATATTATTTATGAGATAAGCGCTCGCACATATTTATAACCCTAGAATATTTATATATTCTTAAATGTCCCTAATCGATTATTATTATGGATGGGTTGTAATAATAAATTAAGACTAGCGTATGTTGAGAATTATATGTGATATGAATTCTACATACGGGTACAAGTTAGAGAACTTGTGGACTGGACCGACCCACATAAGAACGCTACATGGAATGTTATATGATTGTCATTAGCGGTTCTTATATGTATTGTCCTTAGACCTGTGATCATCAAGGTTCCCAACATATGAGTCGTATACTTTGATATTACTCTTGGCTATTTCGTAAATGAGTAGACTTAGTGTAATCATTGGGTATATGATAAATGTGTAGTGGGTTTTGTATGATCCAGAGGGGATTCGTCCAACCCATATAACGGGTATATTATTGGTTGGTTTCTTGATAGAGTTGAACTGTAAATGCACGGCCGTGCTCGGATTATGATATGGAGATATCATTAGTATCCGTTTTACATAGTTAGCTCGAGGATCAAGAAACCGAGATTAAACATATGCGAGATTGACATATTCCATGTCTCGTGTTTAATCTTGATAATGGGACGAAGGGACGATGACATGCTTACGAGGCATATTGAATCAGTACTGATCTTGTCGTTCGGGTAGCAATGATGTGTTGCTAGACGCTGCTCTTTGCTTATAATTGTAAATGAGTTTACAATTATTGCCGGACGTTATAAGTGCCTACAGGGTCACACACTTAGAGCCGTTGATTTGAGCAGGTGGTTGAACCGTGGTTGGACCATGGTTCGACCAGGTGTGGTTGGACCGTGGTTGGACCAGGGTCGTTTTGGGTTGGTTTAGTTCACTAAATGTCTGATTTATTGAACCATAATTAGTGCCAAGTGAAAAGTAATCCCACCAAGAGTTAGTGGAGACATGATTAGGTAAAAGCTAATCATGTTGGCCAAAGGTGTTGGCCACTTTGTCCCTTACTTTTGTGAGTGGGATTTGATTAAGCATATTCTGATTATGCTTTGGGGATTTATCACTTTGAGTCTGAAAATTTTCAGAGAATTGAGCCTTGAGAGAGTCTTGAGAGTTCTTGTGAGTTTCAGACCATACACACCTTCTTTGAGCAAGAAGAAAATACCACAAACTCTAGCTTCCGAAACCTGCTACTAGCACATCAGTTCGGGAGTGCTCGAGTGGGTAATAGTGTGATGATTCCAACTGGTTATCACGGTTCATGTGGATACTGTAGAGGGGCGGGATTTCTGTCCGGCTCTTGCTGATTCGTCCCTACAATTGGGTGAAAGACCTCAACCGATTCAGGTACGTTAAAATTGTTATTCGGTTTAGCTATCCTTCACTTGGATCCTCCATATATATCTGGTTTTTCCGCTGCATATGTTATTGCATTTGATTGTCAATTTGCATGCTCGGATACTTACAATGACAAGCCTATGACATACCTATGCTTCTTAGGTATGTCAATTTTTGGTAGTGCGTGTGCAGATGCACCTCCCTCTCCACTTGCAAGTACTCTCCTACATAGAGTCAATTTTTCGTCCATGCGCTTATTCGCTGCCGTCAGTTCTCATAACTCTTGGCCATGCACATCAAGTTGTTTCGACTGCTCATCATTCTGTTCTTGCAATTCAGCGATTGCCCCCTTGAACGATTCTTGTAGCTTGTCAAACTCCTCCCTGAGTGTTTGAGACCCTACATTCACTTCGGTCTGAAGGTCTGTGAGCTGTAGCCTCAACACCTAAACTTCATCCATTCTACCTTCAACGCTAGCTTCAAATTCATCAACTCGCTTCTCGGGGCCATTCAACCGTTCTTGAATTTTCTCACAGCGTTGTTGAAGGATCGGAACAGCAATTTCCACAGTCGGATTTCCCGTCTTTGCTGGACCCCTACTCTTGGATCGGCCCCGGTCAGCCTTCTTCTTCGGGTCAGCAACCTTCGGGTCAGCCTTATTCAGATCAGACGTCTCTTGAGTAGTAATCTCACTCGTTTGTTCCCTAAGAGGCGGCTTCTCCGTAGTCATCCTCAACCAAAAATCTCAACACAATTCTTCAATTCACCCACAATAACCAATCGATCAACATCAAGCAACAAATCACAACAACCAAGCCAAACAGATCCACAAGCTCAACAAAATCTCACAATTCGACTTTTTATAATTAATAAAAATCAAACCTGACTTTGGTGAACCCTTCTTGTCCAGCAGCCCTTGCCTTCAGTTTGTTTCTGCCTAATCGATGTTGGTGTAGCAAATCAAAAGATCTAACAACCAAGTCCTATTCCGTAAAGGATTTGTCTGCAGCAAGCTGTTGGCGCGCCCCTGGTATGCCTGCGGTGCGCCCCTGGTGCACTTGCTGGTGCGCCTCTGGCACCAGATCAGAACCAGCAGCCTACAACTCCTCTTCCTTCACGAATAAAACTTGTGCTCCGCTACCACTTGTCACGGGCATAGGGTGGCGCAGCGGAAGAACACCCCGATGTCAGTGCGGCTCTAGGTCGAAACGATACTTAGATCAGCATAATCAAACAAAATAATAAGAACACAGGAATTTGGGAGAAATCTCCGTAGTATTATTGCTCAAAGAATACAACAACACCCTACAGCCCAACGCCTCCCCTCTCATGTTATATATAATAACACTTGAGTGCTCTTCAAGTAATCCTAAGAAAACCCACTCACACTAGGTTTCTTATACCCCCACTCGTATTCTTTATGGACAAGGATTAGTCAAGTCCAAATCCACTAACAATCCAAGTTGCACACGGATTTGGCTCACACTAGGACTTTGCGTGCCTAAAAATTCCAATGCGTGACAAAAACCTCCGCAACATCACCTCTTTAACCCCGCAAATTTCCGCGCGCCAATGCAAAGAATGCCTCTTATCCCAAACCACATATATATAACAACCTGATCAGAAACATAATCTAAGTTTAAACAGACCTCCACACACTCAAAAGGATTACTTTTAAGATGGAAAAATTACAAGTGCAACATCTAAGTATAAGACAAGCTTCCGTTAAAAAGGACTAGTGATTGGCAAGAATAAGTGGGGTGGGACCAAGAATTAGTGGGGTGGGCTGCTTGATGGGCTGCATGATTGATCAAGCAGACATGTACGAGAAATTAATCTTCGAGGGAGATTACCAGTTTGTTTGGGGATATAGAGGAAAAAGGGAAGGGAGAATTTTGTGCATAACTGAATTCTATGATAACACATAACAGTTCTGCGTAATCTCCCTCGAAGATTAATTTTGGGGTCCTGAATTCTTTGATCCTTTTGTTGAAATGGTTACGAAATGTTTTATGCATTAGTAACGCCACGAATTCCGTAATTCTGCCATTCTATCTCGTAAAATGTATGCATTCCAGGATCTAATCTTCCAGCTCTTGAGTTGATAGTTTTATTACTTGCGGCCTAGAAGACCAATTTTTAACTTTATTTTCCTTTAAGAGCGGCAGCTAGATGAATTTGTATATGCTCAGTTTGTCTTTCATTATAGTGATTGTGTGGCTTGGCGTCAAGCA
The DNA here is from genome assembly GCA_028386065.3 of Turnera subulata. Classification (NCBI taxonomy): domain Eukaryota; kingdom Viridiplantae; phylum Streptophyta; class Magnoliopsida; order Malpighiales; family Passifloraceae; genus Turnera; species Turnera subulata. Next base: position 44,474 of record JAKUCV010005794.1, on the reverse strand, counting down.
TTCTTTCCTGTGGATGGATGTGCGTGCTTATAAGAATTTCTCTTGTGGTTGACGCAGAGGCATACACATATGATGATGAAGTGCTCAAGAAAGCTGAAGCTATGGGCAAACCAGGGATCATAGACATCCGTGCAAAGGAAGATAGTTTTATTCTTACGGTTGAATCCACTGGTGCAATTAAGGCTTCCCAGTTGTTGCTTAATGCTATCGATGTTTTAAAGCAAAAGCTGGATGCAGTTCGCCTTTCAGATGATACAGTTGACGCTGATGATCAGTTCGGTGAGCTAGGTGCTCATATGCGAGTTGGAAGATCTCTGTTGTGAACATGAATCAGTAACTGATCTTTTTGTTGCCTTCAGGAGGCCAATTGGCTTCCATTGGCTTCCTCTGCCTTCTGTTAAACTTTTTTTCTGCACAAACTGCATGTTCTGCTTTAACTTATGGTTGCTATTCCTGCTCAACATCTCCACACATCCAGGTGCAAATTAACTTCTAGCAAGAAACATTCCCTGCTTAATGTACACATAACTGCTCCGTTCAGTTAGTCTCTTTGAAATCTGTATTCTGTGCAAATTGTTGGATGAAGAATTTTCATAACGGGTTCCTTTTATACTCTATGTCTCCTAATTTCCTACTTAAAATGAACAATGCAATGATGTTACTTATTAACAATAGAATGCAGATGAGGTACAATTTGTTTCATACTTGTCAGTGATTCAGCTCTGTTTTAGCTTCGAACATTTTAAGTAGATAAACTTTGTACTTCTGTTGATTTGTCTGACGCTTCAGTTGCTGACGATCGGATTTTATGATTTCCATTTGATTATGCATTAGCCCACTCATCCTGCTCGGCTTGTTGTCTTAAATCTTATCTGCGTTGCCCCCACAGCGGTGGAAATATGACGAGTGCGCTTAGATTTGGAATAATGTTTAAAACCTGGGTTTGCATTTATAAACGACAAATTTTAAAACCTGGGTTTGAGTGTTAAAAATTAACAGTTTCTTTTTGCTCATGTGACTTCAGCGTATATTAGAGTTCAGGGACTTTTTCTTCCTCCTTTTTTTTTTTTTTATATTTTCTGATGTAGGCCGACTCTATGACTGGTGTTTATGTCCTTGTTCTCTTCTAATTAATAATGCCTATCAAATAACTTCAAACAAAAAAGAATCACACATTAGACTTTGCAGTAGCTAGCTTTGAGTGCTGACCACTTCTCTTTTTCTTGTGAAATCTTGAGTGGTATCTGTTTCTTAACTTTTGTGATTTTGATTGCTAATTGGTGTGACAAAAAGAATTCAGCGACGTAGGCATTCTATGCAGAAAAGTATTTTTCTTTTGTCGACTGAATTAAATGGGAGATAATGATATAACTAACTGGTTGGAGAGATGATAACTAATTCCAAAACTAGGCTCAAGTTGAATGTTGTGTGAACAATGTGCGCTCCATGTGTGTAAGTTGATTGATTTTGGGTGACATACCATGATTTACATATCTTGTTGAACTATGCACAGCACTAAGCACTAACCTTTCACACTACCAACCTCGTTACACAGGCAGACTGTGCTGAAACTAAGCAAGACTAACTTGCGCAGGCAGATTGCGCAGAACCCGAGTTGAGAAAGATAGAAAACTCACAAAGACTAACAAGACAACAAACTAGAATAGAGAGAATACACTCTCAGAACACTCAGAGAGAAATACTAGAGAGAAAAACTTGAATGCTATAGAGAAATGCTAGAAAGCTTGGGATGCTTTTCCATTAGAAAGTAGTGCCTTTATATAGGCTACAAAATTAACAATCTAACCTAGAAATTAGGAAACTACCAAACCAAATAGATATTTAACAATCAAGATCAAATCTAGATCATATCAACCTAGATATAATCTAGATAACTAAATCTTAGTCTTTGACTAAATAATAATAACAACCAAGATCAAATCTAGATAATAACTACCTAGATTTAATTTAGTTTGGTGTTGATTTTTAACACTCCCCCTCAACACCAACTCCCGCTCTTTCCACCATGCCGAGCTGATGACAAAAGCGTTCAAACTTGTTTCCACTCAAGCTTTTTGTAAACACATCTGCGACTTGATCTTCAGTCTTCACCTGCCTCAGCTCCACTTCTTCTTCATGGACTTTTTTCCTGATAAAGTGATAATGAACCTCCACGTGTTTAGTCCTTGCATGAAACACGGGATTCTCAGCCAAATGTATTGTTGATTGATTATCACAATACAAAGGAATTGCATAATCAGTTGACTGATGCAAATCCTTCAACAACTGCACAAGCCAAGTGCTCTCTTGAGCTGCCATTGCTGCAGCTCGATACTCTGCTTCTGTTTTGGACAAAGACACCGTTGGTTGTTTTTTGCTGCACCAGGAAACTGCTCCAGACCCGAGTCTAAAAACATACCCAGTAGTTGAACGTCGGGTATCATGATCATCTACATAGTCAGCATCACAGTAGCCAACTAATCTACAGTCTTCACCTCTCTTATATAGAATTCCATTGTCAAGTGTACCATTGACATATCTCAAGATTCTTCTGACTGCTTCGAAATGAGGCTTCTTTGGGTTTTGCATATACCGGCTCATCACACCGACTGCACAGGAGATGTCTGGTCTTGTTTGAGCCAAATATATCAAGCTACCCACCAACTGACGATACATCGTTGCATCTTCCAAATCTTTTCCATCATGAGCACACAACTTGGCATTTGGCTTCATAGGCATCGACATTGGTTTGCAATCATGCATTCTAAATTTCTTCAGCAAATCTTTGCAATATTTTTGCTGATGAAGAAAGATTCTTTCTTGTGTACGGTCAATTTCAAGACCAAAGTGCTTAAGCAATCCAAGCTCTTTCTTCTGGAAGCGTACTAACAAATTCTGCTTTGTCTGGAGAATTTCTTCTTCATTATCTCCTGTGAGGATTAAGTCATCCACATAGACCAACACTCTAGCTAACTTCCCTCCACTAGCTTTAACAAACAAGCTAGAGTCTGCAGTTGTCACAACATAACCACCCTGGGCTAAAAACTCAGCAATTTTGCCATACCAGGCCCTTGGTGCTTGTTTTAGTCCATAGAGGGCCTTCCGGAGTTTACATACATCCTCGGGATGATCTTGACTCTCGAAACCTTTTGGTTGATCCATGTAGATCTCTCGATCTAGCTCCCCATGCAAAAATGCATTCTTCGCGTCCATCTGCCACAGGTTCCAGTTCTTACTACCTGCAAGTGCTAGTAGAACTCACACAGCTGTAAGCTTTGCGACTAGACTGAATGTTTCATCGTAGTCTAGTCCATACTGTTGAGAGAATCCTCAAGCTACCAATCGAGCCTTGTACCTCTCAATCGATCCATCTGTGCGACGCTTTATCTTGTAAACCCACTTGCAAGAAATAGGTTTTACTCCTCCTGCCAGTGGTACAAACTCCCAGGTCTGGTTATGATCCAATACTACAAGCTCCTCTTCCATAGTTTTAATCCATCTTGAGCTCAAATATGCTTCCTCAAAACTCTCAGGTTCTTTCACATCTTCTACAATAGCAGCATTGGCATACTTGGGATTCGGCTTCTTAGGTCTTACCGACCTTCTCGGCTGAGCTGGCAGTTCAGCTACAACTAACTCGCCTTCTTCACTTGACTCACTATCTCCACTTGGCTCACCTTCTCCATGCTCTGCTGCACTCAGCTCGCCTCCTTCACTTGGCTCACCTTCTCCACTCGGCCTAACTTCTTCATTTGGCCTTTGGTGCACACCTGTTCGCCAAGGACTTTGAGCTACTGCTACACCATCTCCACCATCTTCTAAAACTTCAGCTTCTCCTAAACTTAGCTGAACTTGAGAAGACTCCACTTTCTCTTTCAGATTATCTGAATCTGGCAGTGCTTGCTTATCTAAGGACCACCATGTAGACACTTCATCAAACACTACATTTCGGGATGTATAGCATTTCCCAGTAGTTGGATCACAGCATCGCCATCCATTTCTCTAACTGTCGTATCCTACAAAGATACAATGCACAACCTTCTTGTCCATCTTGCTACGTAAATGGTTAGGTACATATACATAGCAGACACAACCAAACACTCAAAAGTAGCTAACAACAGCCTTCTTCTTCCACAGTATCTCAAAGGGTGAGAGAAAATCCAACCTTTGTTGAGGTAGCCTATTGATCACAAAGGTTGTAGTCTTTATTGCTTCTGCCCAAAAACGTCCAGGAACATTTTTTGCGTGAAGCATACTTCAACTGGCTTCAGCCAAATGTCTGTTCTTCCTCTCTGCAACACCATTCTGCTGTGGAGTATTTGCACATGTGAATTGATGGCGTACTTGGCACCCTTGAAGAAAATTTTCATACTCCTCTGAGGTATACTCTCCCCCGTTGTTAGTACAAAGACAACGGATCATGCTGCTCAACTCTGCTTCGACCGTCTCCTTGAACTCTTTAAACTTTGAAAGAGTTTCAGACTTCTTCTTCATAAAATGAACCCAAACATATCCTGAGTAGTCATCAATGAAGGTCACCATGTACCTCATCCCACTGATCGGGGATTGCTTCATAGGTCCAAATACATCAGAATGAACCAACTCTAATGGTTTCTTTGATTTGAACTTCGAATCTTCATACGGCAACTGGTGTGCCTTCCCGTATTGGCAGCTTGCGCACACAACATCCTTTCTGACTTCAAGCTGTGGAAGCCCTTTCAGCATCGATTTCTGCATCATCATGTCTAGCTTGGAATAGCTAACGTGACTCTGTCGCATATGCCGCATCTCTGCCGTTTCGTTTCTCCTTGTCTTGTCTACAATGCCGTTTCTGCGGACATCACGTAGATTGACTCCAATCTTCGTCCTTTCATCACTGGATCTTCCGTCACCTCCAAACCTCGATATACTTTAACATCTTGTGAGCCAAACAGGACAAAATGACCAGAAGATGTTAACTGTGATACCGACAGTAGATTCTTCTTCATGCCTGGAACGTGATAGACCATTTGGAGTGGCACTTCAACATCACCATACTAAGGAGAAACAATCGTGTTACCAACATGGGCTATTGGTAACTTGGAGTTGTTTGCTATCACCACCACACGGCTACCTGTGTATTCTGACAAATCCTGCAGCATGGCTTTGTCACCTGTCATATGATTTGAACAACCTGAATTAACATTCCAGTCGTTCTCATAATCGATTTGATTATGTGTTGTTGCCGTAAATGCAAAATCTTCATCTTCTGCAGCAAACAATGCTTCAGCATCCCATTCTTCTTCATCTTTGAATGTGGCAGGATTGCTCTCCACAGCTTTCTTCTTAGACCAACAGTCTTTCGCCATGTGTCCCTTCTTGTTACAGTTGTAACACTTTCCTTCGAACCTCCTTCACGAGTGCTCGTCTCACCATGATGACTTTTAAACGTGTCACCATTCTTCTTAGATCCACCACCTTCATGCTGCTTGGAATTCCACTTGCTCTTCTTTGCATAGAGTGCCTCTTCTTCATTCTTCAACGAGACTCCTCCCATTTGCTTAGCTAAGTCTTCTTGACCGTCTAGCAAATTCTCAAACTCCTCAAGTGATGGCTGTTTTGGCCAGCCTTGTACAACAGCAATAAAGCTTCTAAATTCTGGCTTTAAACCATGGATAAGAATTCTCTTCATCCTGGAATCGCCGATAGACGCTTCTGGATCCAACTCCGAAATCTCACAGCACAAGAACTTCACTTTGTGAAAATATTGTGCTATTGTCATGTTGCCTTGTGTCACCGACAACAACTCGTTCTAAAAAAGTTGAAAGTTCGTATCATTCTTTTTAGAGAATCGAGTGACAAGTGTATCCCAAGCTTCTTTCGGGGTTTCAGCTTTCTGTATGCATTGTAGCATTTCCTTTCCTACTGTTGTCTTCAAAGCGAACATAGCCTTGCCCACTTTAATCTTCCACTTCCGCAACTCTCCGTTTGTATCTGCTGGTTGTGCTACCTCGGTACCATTGACCACTTCCCACAGATCTTGTCCTTGCAAGTAGGACATCATGTAGGTTGACCACGTACTGTAGTTGTTGTTGTTGAGCTTCTCCATTGCGCCAATAACTTGATGGTCGGTCATTGTATCGACAAAAGATTCTCACAAAACACCGCTACGTGATCTCCCGAAGAAAGACCTGCTCCATTACCAGATTTTTGAACTATACGCAGCACTAAGCACTAACCTTCCAAACTACCAACCTCGTTACATAGGTAGACTGTGCTGAGACTAAGCAAGACTAACTTGCACAGGCAGGTTGCGCAGAACCCGAGTTGAGAAAGATAGAAAACTCACAAAGACTAACAAGACAACAAACTAGAATAGAGAGAATACACTCTCAGAACACTCAGAGAGAAATACTAGAGAGAAAAGCTTGAATGCTATAGAGAAATACTAGAAAGCTTGGGATGCTTTTCCATTAGAAAGTAGGGCCTTTATACAGGCTACAAAATTAACAATCTAACCTAGAAATTAAGAAACTACCAAACCAAATAGATATTTAACAATCAAGATCAAATCTAGATCATATCAACCTAGATATAATCTAGATAACTAAATCTTAATTTTTGACTAAATAATAATAACAACCAAGATCAAATCCAGATAATAACTACCTAGATTTAATTTACTTTGACTTTGACTTTTAACATATCTCCTATTCAAGATATACTTGTTGAAACTGAACAAAGTTGATGATCAGTCTATCCAATTATACTTTTCCCAAAGGAGTGCTAAGCATTACAATTTATCCAAGTTCGGATCATTGTCCCTAATCCTCCTACAAGAGTCATAAACATGGGGACTTAAACCGGTTAGATTCTTGAATGTATGGTGGGAGGAAACAAGGCATTAATATAAATATTTATATATATATATATATATATATATATATATATATATATATATATATATATATATATATATATATATATATATATATATATAAACATTGACAAATTTTTTGACAGAGCCCATCCTAAGCATCTTTTGACATCCCAAATATGGCTTGCCATGTTAATCGAAAGTAACATAATAAAAATTATTCTCCTTAAAAGACATGAAATGTTGTGATGCTTAACAGCAGGAATACTCCTTGAATTCACAACAAAACCAATTAGATGTTCACCATCAATCAAAGATAGAACCCATTAATACAATTGGTTTGTGTTGTGGATTGATGGTATTGGATGTGGATTGGATGCAATTGGTTTTTTGACCGTGCTATTGGAAGTGCAATTAGTTATCGGAAAGGTACATACATTTTTTTTTTTTTCCCTTACGTATGATTCCAACGGATTTGCTAACGGCCTGCGTTTCTATGCACATTCAAAACCTTGACAAAATCGGATGTAAGAATGCAAATATGTAGTGCATGATCCATATGCGAATGAAGCATTAATAGAAAGCCACCGCCATGTGAGCACACCGCCTTAAGAAGTTTATATATACAGTATATCCACACCTTATTAACAGCATTGAACAAGCCCTAACTAATCGTAGTTATACAAAAAAAAAAAAATTAATCCAGCTTCGGCCTCTTTAACTCATCCCTCATCATCCCCCCTCACAAGACGGCCATGGATGTCGGCGAGATTATCTTCTTAGTCGTTTTGGGGATTGCGGTGGTTGGTTTCATCCTCGTAATTACTTACCTCATTTTCGGCCACGAGATCCGTGATTGTCTAAAGCGACGACAAGGAGAGCCAGACATCGAACAAGGACGACCACGACAACGTACATCCACAGTGGTTGCAAAATTACCAACAAATAAAGCAGCAGCACCAACTCCTAAAAACACTACCACTACCACTGCTCCTCCTGCTATTAGTATTACTATTACCACCACCACCACTACTACTACTTCTCCTGAGGGCATGAAGACTATTACTACTACTACTACTACTCCTCCTCCTCCTCCTCCTCCTCCTCCTCCTCCTAAGGGCGTCTTCATGCCTGGTGTTGGATGTTTCTGTTGAGTTTTGTTCCCTATCAGTGGTTTTTTTTTTTTTCGTTTTTCTTATTAATACAAGCAGTCATCGTTTTGTGGCTTTATATCTGTACTTTATATGTTTATTAGATAAATAATCTATTCCATGTATATTGGAAGAGGACAAGGAGATCAAGGTTCTATACATTCGTTTCTTTGCTTGCTTTCTTGTTCCAATGCATATGTGTTGCATATTTTTTTTTTCGTTTTTCTTTTAAATACAAGCAGTCATCGTTTTGGTGGCTTTATATCTGTACTTTATATGTTCACTTTTTTTTAAAAAAAGTATTCTGAAGTAGCTGACTCTATGACTGTTGTTTATGTAATTGTTCTCTTCTAATTAATAAAGCCTATCAAATAACATCAAAAAAAAAAAAAATCAGGTTTCACATCCATGGGACAGCCATAGCTTGAACCATCGAGATAGATGAAAACGAGACACATTAGACTTTGCAGTAGCTAGCTTTGAGTGCTGACCACTTGTCTTTTTTCTTGCTGCAGATTCTTTTTTTGTGAAATCTTGAGTGGTTTCTGTTTCTTAATTTTTGAGACTTTGATTGCTTATTGCTGTGACAAAAAGAATTCCGTGACAGAGACATTCTATGCAGAAAAATATTTTTCTTCTGTCAAGCTGAATTAAATGGGAGATATCACTAACTGGTTGGAGAGATGATCCCTAATTCCAAAACAAGGCTTAAGTTGTTTGTTGTGTGAACAATGTGCGCTCCATGTGTCTAAGTTGATTGATTTTGGGTGGCATATCTTGATTTACACATCTCATATTCATCATGATATACTTGTTGAAACTGAACAAAGTTGATGATCAATCTATCCAATTATACATTTCCCAAAGGAGTGTTACGCACTACAATCTATCCAAGTTCGGGTCATTGTCCCTTAATCCTCCTACAAGAGTCATAAACATGGGGATTTAAACCGCTTAGATTCTTGAATGTATGGTGGGATGAAACAAGGCATTAATTCAAATATTTATATATGAAAAGGTGAAAAGTGATCTATATATAGTGAAAAGTGATCTAAAAATTATTATTGGTATCTTCCCTATAGTTTCTGTTTTTAGTAAAAACATTTTATTATTATTCTTAACTTCACGGTTGGCTCAACTACCATAATCACCATGAAAAGAAAAATAAATTGCCATTAATTACCAATGATCATATCTACCTCTGGGCAATTTTTAGAATTTTGTTGGGGGTAATTGATGTGGAGTTAGCCCAAATTGTAAGCAATTTGGTTCTGCAATATATAGGTGGTCAAATTAGATGGAAAAAAATTCTCGTAGTAATTTAAAATTTGACTAAAGTTTAGGTAGTTAAAATGTAATTATCCCGATGTTAGATTTCATATTGGTACTTGTGACTTTGTAGATTAAGTCTTGCAACAAGACTTCCCTTTTAAGTACTTCCTGTGGTGAAGCATAGGAGAAGGGAGAAAGAAGGCCTTTTTGCTCTAAGGTTGGACATGTCCAAGGCGTATGACCAGTTAGAGTGGCCTTTTGTCCAAGCAGTGCTGTTAGAGATGGGCTTTGATCCAAGGTGGGTGAGATCGATTATGATGTGCATCCAATCGGTTTCCTTTCAGGTAAAGGTGAATGGTGAGCTTACAGGAGATATCAAACCTGGTAGAGGGCTGAGGGAAGGAGATCCTATCTCTCCTTACCTATTCATTCCGCGACACCGAAGGTTTCACATCTGCTTTTCGCGGATGATTGTGAAATCTTTGGTAAAGCAATTATACAAGGGGCAAGGGCGATCAGAAGAGTGTTGCAGTGGTTTGAAGCTCTTTCGGGCTAAGTAGTGAATTTTAATAAGTCAGTGGTGCAGTTTAGACCAGTGGGAACTGAAGAATGGGATCAAAGCTTTCTTGGGAGTTTCGGTTGAGGGATGCCAGCAGAGGTATTTGGGACTCCCGCCAATGATTGGGAGGAGTAAGAATAGGGTGTTTGCGGATATTAAGGAGAAGGTCTGGAGTAGGATCAAAGCGTGGAATTAAGGATAGTCTTCTCTCGAAAGCAGGTAAGGAGATCTTAATCAAAGCCGTGGCACACAGTCCCTTCTTATGCCATGTCTGTCTTTAAGCTACCTGAGGAGTTATGAGGGGACTTGAATTCTTTTGGTTGCTAATTTTTGGTGGGGGACAATACCGAGTCTAGGAATATACATTGGTTGCGGTGAAAATACATGTGCAGGCCCAAAAGTGAAGGATGTCTGGGCTTTAGGGATTTATCGGCCTTTAAAGATGCTCTCTAGCAAAGCAGGGCTGGAGGCTGCATCCAAATTCACTTTGCGGTAGAGTTCTAAAAGCAAAGTATTTTCCTGATGGTGACTTTCTTACAGCAAAGCTTGGGTACAGGCCTTCATACACATGGAGGAGCCTAGTCCGTGGGCGGCAGACATTGTTGAAGGGAGTGTATAAGAGGATTGGGACTGGGGAGTATGTCTGTATAGCAAAAGACCATTGGCTTCCGTGCAAATGGAGTTTCAAGCCTTTGAGCTGTGATCAGAGGCTGGGCAGGAACAGAGAGTTAGTTCTTTGATTTTGACGCAACCGAGGAGGTGGAATGAATGGATGGTCCGTTATCTTTTCTGTACAGCTGATGCGGACCTCATATGTTGCATCCCTTTGAGTCAAACATCGGTTGGGGATGATTGGTACTGGTATCATAGTCGAAGAGGGAACTTTGAAGTGAGGTCAGCATACCACGTGGAGATGCAACACAGGGGAGAAGTGCTTGGAGGACGAACAGGTTCATTGGTGGAGAGGTCACAAGGTGATGGGTGGAGGAGAGTTTGGAGTGTTGTGGTTCCTAGCATGGTGAAGATCCACACGTGGAGATTGATGCATGATATTCTAACTGTGAAAACTAATCTTTGTAAACGCAAATTCTTAATAGATGCCTGCTGTGAGGAGGAGGCTGAAAATTGGAGTCACGCCTTATTTCGCTGTCCAAAAGCGGGTGAGGTCTGAGACCTCACAGGGTGGAAATCAGGTATGTGGAGAGGCTTGCGGGTGGGATCCCCATTCTTTGTGGCATCGTTCATCTCCCGCCATTCAAAGGAGGATGTTGCCTTCTTTTTGCATCTTCTATTATTCATCTGGAAGGATAGAAATGATTAGGTACATGGAAGGAAAGTTTGTGTGCCCGAGGACCTGTTTTAAGCTGCTATCTCATCCGCAAGGGACTTTCTTAGTGCTCAGGTTCTTAGACCATTCCCAACACCAAGACAATTGTCCCAGGGCCTGTCCCCTCCTGGCCCCGGCTGGTTGAAGCTGAATGTTGATGGGGCTTTTGATCGACAACAGGCCGTGGAGGTGGGGGCGGAGCCCTGCGAGACCATAGGGGTGTCTGTGTTGCGGCATTTTTAAAACTGATTGTTTTTGCTCGGGATCCTTTTTTGGCAGAGGTGCTTGCTTTTTGGGATGGGATGATGATGGCCAAGTATTTTTGTGTGCAGTGCCTTGAAATGGAAATAGATAATCTTCAACTGCACAAGGCTATTATGGAGAAGGATTGCCAAGACCTTTCACCAGTAGGAATGATTATTAGGGACATTCTCAACGAGGCGCAATCTTTTGTTGCTTTTAATTATTTGTATGCTCCCAGGGAATGTAATAGAGTGGCAGATGCTTTGGCACGCCGCTCTCTGCTGGAATTTTTTGGATTTGTTTGGACTGGAAACTTCCCAGATCCGATACAACACCTGCTACAGGCAGATTGTAACATGTTTCCTCATTAATACAATGACTTTTCATTAGGAATTGAAAAGGAGCCTGCCGTGACCTCCAATTGTTGGATGCTGGTATCAAAAGTGATCTATATGCGAGTGTGGCCAGTCATCTGGCCCTGACTATATATAATGTTTTTCAATCATCAGTAAAATAAATCTCATCGTTAGTATAAATAAAAAAAAAACGCATTAGACTCTACCCAATTTTAAATACAAAACTTATAGCATGTCGCAATTCTTTTCGGTTGGAATATCCCTTTGTGGTTGATTTTCTTAATTAATTAAAATGTGTTCGATTAACGCAGGCGTAAGTGCATAGATTAATTTGGGGGTCCTGAATTCTTTGATCCTTTTCTTGAAATGGTTACAAAATGTTTTATGCATTAAGAGTAATGCCTCGAATTATGTAATTCTGCCATTCTATCTCGTAAAATGTATGCATTCCCAGGATCTAATCTTCCTGTTCTTGAGTTGATAGTTTTAGTACTTGTGGCCTTAATGACCAATTTTTAACTTTATTGTGCTGTATGGGCGGCAGCTTAGATGAATTTGTACATGCTCTCAGTTTGTTTTACATTATAGTGATTGTGTGGCTTGGTGTCATGCATTCTTTCCTGTGGATGGATGTGCGTGCTTATAAGAATTTCTCTTGCACGAGAAATTCTTATAAGCACGCACATATGATGATGAAGTGCTCAAGAAAGCTGAAGCTATGGGCAAACCAGGGGTCATAGACATCCGTGCAGAGGAAGATAGTTTTATGTTTACAGTTGAATCCACTGGTGCAATTAGAGCTTCCCAACTGTTGCTTAATTGAAGCATGATTACTTGCTACAAAAAAAAATCTTGTAAAAGATCATGATATTTTGTAGTATTCTAGAATGGTCTAACCAAAGACCAAAATATCATGATACTTTATATAATTATCTAGAATAATCTATAAAAATATCTAGATATTAATATGAAAAGTTAAGATATTATGAGTATTTAATGATTATCTAGAAAAATCTATTGAAATATCTAGGATTAGTTAAGATATTTTGAAGGTGATGTTGTAGTATAAATATGTAATGAAATGCAAAATGGATGCGTGCTTTCCTAAAACCCAAAATCTTGTTGTGTTGCTCCTCTCTTCCATACCAAGTCCTTTGTTGTTCCTTTGTTTCTTTACAAGTCCTTGTTCTTTTATTTTCTTCATACCAACACAAANAGGCCATGTTGATAAAGTATGCCAACTAAAGAAGCAGCAGCAGGATCAGCAGGCTCAACGTGTTGAAAACCAGCAAGATGAAGCACGAGAAGAACAACTGTTTGTTGCATCATGTTATACAACAGCAAGAAGCAGTGATTGGCTCATTGACAGTGGTTGCACACACCATATGACTCACAAGATTGATGCTTTTTCAGACTTGGATGAGTCTTATCTCTCAAAGGTCAAGATTGGGAATGGAGACTATATCGATGTTAAAGGCAAAGGTACGGTTGCAGTTGAGACTCCATCAGGTACCAAATTTATTACTGAAGTTTTATATGTTCCCAAGCTTGATCAAAATTTACTGAGTGTGGGCCAATTACTTGAAAAGAATTATTCCTTAATATTTAAGGATAATGCCTGCACTATATATGATGCTGCAAACAAGAAGCTATTTTCTGTTGACATGAAGGACAAAAGTTTCTCATTAAATTTGAGGAACAATAATACTCATTCATATGCAAGTACAGTTGATATGACCTCTCTTTGGCATAAAAGGTTAGGTCATGTCAATTATACTTCCTTAAAAAATCTTCATGCTAAGGAATTAGTGCATAATATGCCTGCTATTGGAGAATGCTCTGCTGTTTGTGAGGTCTGTCAACAGGGAAAGCAATCAAAGTTGCCATTTCCAGTCAACAAAGCTTGGAGAGCCTCAGAAAAATTACAATTAGTCCATACAGATGTTTGTGGACCAATGAAAGTACCTTCTTTGGGAGGTTGCAGGAATGTTAAGTTTGATGAAAATGCATCTTGGAATTGGCAAAATTCCAAGGATGATCATCAACCTTCTCAAGTCTTGTCTCAGCAAATAAATCAAGATAATGATGAGCCTCAAGAAGAAGATGAGGAGGAGAAAGAAGAAGAGCCAGTTAGAGGCACTAGAACCCTTGCTGATATATATCAGAGATGTAATGTTGCTGTTCTAGAGCCCACGACTTATGAAGAAGCAAGTAAAATTTCAGGGTGGAGAGATGCAATGCATGAGGAGAAGAATATGATAAAAAAAAGAATCAGACTTGGTGCTTGGTTGATAAGCCAAGTCACAAAAATATCATTGCAAAAGCAATACCCAAAAATCCGGTGTTTCCTGACAGGACAAAGCACATGAAGATCACGTTTCACTCCATCAGAAAAGTGCGGCAAGCTATTGAAGTTAGTCTTGTCCACTGCAATTCTGTCTAGCTGATATGTTGACAAAAGCATTGCCCAAAGAAAGATTTGAGAAGCTCAGAGATGCTTTGGGAATTTGCAGCAAGAAATCAAGGAGGAGTGTTGAAGCATGATTACTTGCTACAAAAAAAATCTTGTAAAAGATCATGATATTTTGTAGTATTCTAGAATGGTCTAACCAAAGACCAAAATATCATGATACTTTATATAATTATCTAGAATAATCTATAAAAATATCTAGATATTAATATGAAAAGTTAAGATATTATGAGTATTTAATGATTATCTAGAAAAATCTATTGAAATATCTAGGATTAGTTAAGATATTTTGAAGGTGATGTTGTAGTATAAATATGTAATGAAATGCAAAATGGATGCGTGCTTTCCTAAAACCCAAAATCTTGTTGTGTTGCTCCTCTCTTCCATACCAAGTCCTTTGTTGTTCCTTTGTTTCTTTACAAGTCCTTGTTCTTTTATTTTCTTCATACCAACACAAACCTTTTCTCAATTACACCCTTTCCATAATTTTTTCCTTCATTAATGCTATCGATGTTTTAAAGCAAAAGCTGGATGCAGTTCGCCTGTCAGATGATACAGTTGATGCTGACGATCAATTTGGTGAGCTAGGTCTTTGAAATCTGTATTCTGTGCAAATTGTTGGATGAAGAATTTTCTTAACGGGTTCCTTTTATACTCTATGTCTCCTAATCTCCTACTTAAAATGAACAATGCAATGATGTTACTTATTAACAATAGAATGCAGATGAGGTACAATTTGTTTCATATTTGTCAGTGATTCGGCTCTGTTTTAGCTCGGAACATTTTAGGTGGATAAACTTTGTACTTCTGTTGATTTGTCTGACGCGCGTGGACAAATGATTCAATTACTGATGATCGGATTTTACGATTTGCATTTGATTGGGGATACCTGATACAGGTTATGGCCGTTGTGTGTTTTGGAGCGAAATGGAGAGGATGGATTGAGGCATGCTTGTCCTCTTCGTCATTGGCTGTCTTGATCAATGCTTCGCCGGCAAAGAGTTCAGCATGGGGAGGGGTATCAAACAAGGCAATCTTTTGTCTTCGTTCTTATTCAACCTCGCAGCTGAAGTTTTACCAAGCAGCCTCATTGCAGTTTATTATAAGCAAGTTTCAGTTCACGACTTTCCAGTTTCTGTCTTGTTGTACGCCGATGGCATCATTCTTTTCGCACCTGCTGAACCCCAAACCCTATTGAATGTAAAGTGTTGCTTGTGGTGGTGAATTTACAGTCACATGGAGTTGGTCTAAAGATCGTATGGGGGAATATTTTGTGAGCAAGGGCAGAGAGTTTTGCTACTCTCAGCTAGGGATTATTCAACGCAAACCCTTCATTGGGTTGACATTGGCTCCTTTTATAGTGGAATTTTGGCTTTGGCTTGTCATTAATAATAGAATGCCCACAAGGACGCTTTGAGGCATAGAGGTATACTTTCTTTCGCTGATTCTATCTTCCCTATATGCCTAGACCACTTTCTGCTTAGTTGCCCTGTATCTTAGGCGAATGTGGTGTGGTGTAAAATATGATATTAGTAGGCCAGTAAATGGGTGCCACCAGCCTCTATTGTGTACTTATAATTTGTTTTCCTTTTTTTTTTAACCAATAAGCGGAAAAGAAACACACCGCTTACAACACTAAAACACAAAAAATAAACAACAGAAACATAACGATATAAGCTCCGGATTATAATAAGCAATTTAGGTAATATCAGACACATCAAACCAAGTCCTAAAACATATTTGTTCCATATATACATAAATTAAGAAAAGCAAATGGCATGCCTCTTCTATGCTAGCATGGACATGTTGAGATGGAAGTCGGAGCTCGATAAATAACCATCTCATCCCCAGAGTCCATTAATGCGGTGAGTAGGTTTACCTCCATAGGTAGAATGAATCACTGTAGTGCTACGCACTTTAAATGTCTCACCAGAGATCCTAAGATTCCAGAATAGACTCCATTTTCATCCTCTATGCCATGCAACACTGCAAGGTAAGAAGGATACACCAAATTCCATCACTGTTTAATGACGTGTTCCAACACAAAATCACCATGTATGTCGAAGTTGGTGTTGTCGTCGCCATTGCCGCCCACAATTGTTTTGTCTTTGAAGTCATCTTCTTCGCCGCCGCTGCTACCATTGTCAGTCGACATCCCTCCAGTTTTTGGGACACACTTACACAAACAGCTAAACTTCAAAGATAAAGAGCAATAAACCCTTGCTAGGCTAGGACACAAGGTACAAATGAGGAATCTTTCAATAAACTAGTAACTTAGATAAAACAAAAATTGGAAGAAGAGAAAAATGGAGGAATAAGAATGGAACAAAGATTAAAGAGAGGTTGATGATTGGTTTAGATCAAAAAGATTATCTAAAACAAGATTGAAATAGCTCTATAGAGCTAAAGACTTGGTTTCAGCGTGTCCTACAAAGTGGAGATTCAAATTTTGAAACGCTGGAGAGAGAATAGAGAGAGCGCCATACAATCCACACTTGAAGACATAATATGGTGACTTTATCATTTTATTAGGGACTTACTGAACGACTTATTTGTTCAATGGGCATTTTTGTCACCCTTTGATTGCAATCGATCACTCTGGCTAATCATTGCCTTTGCTACTTGATGAGCATAAAATAATACACTTTTACAGCATGCATTGTAGTCTTTTCGCCTCGCATTTAGTATTAATTCATGTATTTAGATACGTAATCACTTGCTTTTACACCAAATACTACTTTCCTTACTCTTTGTTACCTTCAGGTGAATTTAGGTCCTTTTTGGAGTGGATTTTGATGATTTAGGCTCGAAAACAGCGAGGCGCTGCTGAATGCCCAGTTCCAGTTCAAACTGCACCAACGACAGCGTCCAGAGACTTCCTGACAGTGGGTGCTGCGTCAAAGTCCTTGTTTTATAATAAATTCAAGGAGTTTTTATAGGAGATCACGTGGACACTCCCAACAAGAAAAGAAGATCTGGAAGCTTAATAAAAGAGGGATTCTTGAAGCTAAAGTCTAGGAATTTAATTCCAAAACCTACTCTTTTTAGAATTTAATCCTAGATATAAAAGCAAGAGGCTTTCTCAAGAAATCAAGAAGCGAGGGAGGAGGAAAATCACGAAATTTGGCTGGAAAGAAAGTGGTTCTTGAGTCTTCTTTTTATTTTTATTTGTAGTCATGTCGACTACTCTCTTTTATTTTATTTTCTTCTTTTTCTTCTCCATCATGAACTAATTTCTCCTTTCTAGGTTTATGGGATGTAGCTACACTCTTTGATGTTTAATTGAAATTTTAGACTTGGTTTTATATATATTCGTTATTGCTTGATTTGTTTATGGAGAGTTTAACAGTGCATGCGGCTTGATCACCCTTGTGTACAATCAAGATGACTTAGTGAAGCACTAAACAGGAGACGGTAGGAAATCAGACCATTTAATATTCAACCTCTACCTTACTGATTTTCGAGAGAGATTTTTAGGATAGTTGAGGATACAGCACCTAGCACAGCGCCCACTGCACCCTAAGACAGGCATCACTGGCGAACAACAAGGAGTTCGGGACTAGGGTAGTTCTGCAATAACAGTGAATTGCTGGTTGTAGATGATATAGGCTAAGGAGCCTTACAAGTTGGACGAATTATGTAAAAAAGTTATTGATTTATCAGTTGAGCAGCATACGCTGTAGTGAACCCCGGACAACCTAAGTTCCCTATCACTGCGTTTTCTCTCCAACTGATATTCTTGCTTTTACTTTCTGTTTTTTTACTTTATTATCTCAATTTATTATCACCACAATCTCGATTTTATTTATTTGTTATTTGGTCTAATCAAATAAAATCCTAAGGACAGTGTTGTTTACAGCAGTCCCTGTGATTCGACCTTGTTTACTACAGCGCGCTATACACTTGCAACTCGTTTTTGCACGAACAAGTTTTTGGCGCCGTTGCCGTAGACTGTGTCTAAATAATACTACTTTGTGTTTGAGATTGATTAGGCTTTATTTGTTAGTTTGTTGTTTGGTTTTCTTGTGACAGGTTCGCAGACTGTGCCTGTTACAGGGTAATCAACAGGATGTCCTGCTACTAGACGTTAAAGAAGCGCTGTTCGGGAGGCAACCCGAGGTAAGTTTTTTTCATACATCCCATTAATTTTATTTTTTTTTTTACTATTTTTTCAGCAATAAAAAGTAGAAAAACCAGAAAACTATAAACATAGGGGCACTGTGATGGCCAGCAGCAAGCACTGCTAATGCAATACACCACTATCGACAAACAGAGAAGCATACTTAACCCTCCTCTTGCAGTTTTTAATTTGCCAGCATGCACTGTATGCCATGTCGTGTGTATTATTTGTTGTGTTTGCTAAATGGCCATCACACCCCTACATCCATGCATCCCACGTTTCGTTTCAAGTTTGGGGGAGTCCCTCCCTTTTGTTATGTTTCTGTTTTTAAGTGTGGGAGAGGCAGAAATTAGCATTTCTTTGTTATATTCTGCATTTGCAATCTGTTTTTATGGTCAAATGTCTTATGTTGTGTATGTTGCTGGATTTTATATGTGATTTCTCGGTTTATTCGCTGATGCAGTACGCTGCAGCACACGCTGTTATCTTACTTGTCTCGATTTCCTGAATATTTTTAAATTTTTATACCTGATATTAGTTCAAGTTCAGAATTGTTTAGTTTGTACAGGATGAGAAAATCAAAATCACTTTGGAACCATGATGCTAACGAGGTAACTTGTGCCATTTGCATTACTTTCAATTTCGCAGTGCCTGCTGCTAGCAATGTTAGAACCGATTCATGTTTTCTTTTGAAGTGAAATTTTTAACGTATTGGTCTTATCGAGGATATGATATAGGCATTGTTTGATGAGCTTAACCTGACATAATCCTACCTTATATCATTATTTCCACTTGACAACTCCTTTGAGCTTTGGTTGATGGTCAATTTTATTTTGATACGCCTACATCATCATGCCTTAGCCATTTGAGCCTTGTATGACCATCAAAGTGCTTTTAAGCACGCCGTTCTTTAGATTATAGCCCGAGCCTGTCTGCTTTCCTTCCTAGTTATAATTTTCAGGACGACAGTGTTGTGGCAGCGCCTGCTGCAAGGTGAAAAAAGAAGGTGTTTGCCGAGATATGGGGTGGAGATTAGTGCTTTAAAGACGTGGAGATAAGTGATGTAATACAATGAAGTCAAGGGAAATAATAAAAAGAAAAAGAAAAAAAAAATTGAAATGAGAAAGAAGAGAAAAACTTCTTTTCACTCCCTTGAAAATTTTTTGCTCTCATTATCTCCTGTGATATCATCTTCTGTGCTCCATACATTCTGAAAATTCTTGGTTCATGCATTATTTGAGGAAGAAAGTTTTCCTAAGTTAGAATTTTGGGAGGTAAGCAGTTTTTGTTAACCTATCTATTTTCTTTCTTTGGTAGCCCTAACCTACCCCATTACAAGACCAAAAAAGACATATTGATCCTAGTTTATACCTTTATGCTCATTAGTAGAGATTGGAAATTTGAATCGGCCTATGAGATGGTTGTTTTTAACTTGGGCACTTATCTTTTTGCAATGGCATATGGAACTTTAAAGGTTGAATAGCTTCCAATTTGATTTTCTTTTGATCATCTATGCACTTTCTGAATTGTGTCGAATTAGAACTAATGATTTTTCTTTGATAAGGAAAATAAAGGATTCGGACAGTGAGTGCTGTAGTGTGCAAGACAGGTGTTGTTAATGTTTTTAATTTCGAGAAGGCAATTGTAATTTCCTGCTGCATCATTTTTTTTTTGTGCTTGAGTTTATGTTTTTGCTTGAGGACAAGCAAAGGTTCAAGTTTGGGGGAATTTGATGAGCATAAAATTACACACTTTTACAGCATCCAATGTAGTCTTTTGGCCTCGCATTTAACATTAATTCATGCATGTAGATAGGTAATCACTTGCTTTTATACCAAACACTACTTTCATTACTCTTTGTTACCTTCATGTGCGTTTAGGTCCTTTTTGGGGTGGATTTTGATGATTTAAGCCCGAAAACAGCGAGGCGCTGCTGAATGCCCAGCTCCAGTTCAAACTGCACCAGCGACAGCGTCTTGAGACTTCCTGATAGCGGGTGCTGCGTCAAAATCCTTGTTTTATAATAAATTCAAGGAGTTTTTATAGGAGATCACGTGGACACTCCCAGCAAGGAAAGAAGATCTGGAAGCTTAATTAAAGAGAGATTGTTGAAGCTAAAGTCTAGGAATTTAATTCCAAAACCTACTCTTTTTAGAATTTAATCCTAGAAATAAAAGCAAGAGGCTTTCTCACGAAATCAAGAAGTGAGGGAGGAGGAAAATCACGAAATTTGGCTGGAAAGAAAGTGGTTCTTGAGTCTTCTATTTTTTTTTTTATTTGTAGTCATGTCGACTACTCGCTTTTATTTTATTTTCTTCTTCTTCTTCTCCTTCATGAACTAATTTCTCCTTTCTAGGTTTATGGGATGTAGCTACACTCTTTGATGTTTAATTGAAATTTTAGACTTGGTTTCTTATATATTTGTTATTGCTTGATTTGTTTATGGAGAGCTTAACAGTGCATGCGGCTTGATCACCCTTGTGTACAATCTAGATGACTTAGTGAAGCACTAAATAAGAGAAGCTAGGAAATCAGACCATTCCATATTCAACCTCTACCTTACTGATTGTCGAGAGAGATTTTTAGGATAGTTGAGGATACAACACCTAGCACAGCGCCCACGGCACCCTAGGACAGGCATCACTGGCGAACAGTAGGGTGTTCGGGACTAGTGTAGTTCTACAATAACAGTGAATAGCTGGTTGTAGATGACATAGGCTAGAGAGCCATACAAGTGGGACGAATTATTTACCAAGTTATTGATTTATCAGTTGAGCAGCATACACTGTAGTGAACCCCGGACAACCTAAGTTCCCTATTACTGCGTTTTCTCTCCAATTAATATTCTTGCTTTTACTTTCTGTTCATTTACTTTATTATCTCAACTTATTATCACCACAATTTCGATTTTATTTATTTGTTATTTGGTCTAATCAATTTAAATCCTAAGGACAATGTTGTTTACAGCAATCCCTGTGATTCGACCTTGTTTACTACAGCGCGCTATACACTTGCAACTCTTTTTGCACGAAAAAGTTTTTGGCGCCGTTACCGGAGACTATGTCTAAATAATACTACTTAGTGTTTGAGATTGATTAGGCTTTATTTGTTAGTTTGTTGTTTGGTTTTCCTGTGACAGGTTCGCAGACTGTGCCTGTTACAGGGTAATCAACAGGATGTCCAGCTACAAGACGTTAAAGAAGCGCTGCTCGGGAGGCAACCCGAGGTAAGTTTTTTTTTTCATACATCCCATTAGTTTTATTTTGTTTTTTTTTTACTATTTTTGCAGCAATAAAAAGTAGAAAAATTAGAAAACTATAAAGATAGGGGCACTGTGATGGCCAGCAGCGAGCACTGCTAGTGCAATACACCACTATCGACAAACAGAGAAGCATACTTAACCCTCCTCTTGCAGTTTTTAATTTGCCAGCATGCACTGTATGCCATGTCGTGTGTATTATTTGTTGTGTTTGCTAAATGGCCATCACACCCCTACATCCATGCATCCCACGTTTCGTTTCAAGTTTGGGGGAGTCCCTCCCTTTTGTTATGTTTCTGTTTTTAAGTGTGGGAGAGGCAGAAATTAGCATTTCTTTGTTATATTCTGCATTTGCAATCTGTTTTTATGGTCAAATGTCTTATGTTGTGTATGTTGCTGGATTTTATATGTGATTTCTCGGTTTATTCGCTGATGCAGTACGCTGCAGCACACGCTGTTATCTTACTTGTCTCGATTTCCTGAATATTTTTAAATTTTTATGCCTGATATTAGTTCAAGTTTAGAATTGTTTAGTTTGTACAGGATTAGAAAATCAAAATCACTTTGGAACCATGATGCTAACGAGGTAACTTGTGCCATTTGCTTTACTTTCAATTTCACAGTGCCTGCTGCTAGCTATGTTAGAACCGATTCATGTTTTCTTTTGAAGCAAAATTTTTAACATATTGGTCTTATTGATTATATGATATAGGCATTCTTTGATGAGCTTAACCTGACATAATCCTACCTTATATCATTATTTCCACATGACAACCCCTTTGAGCTTTGGTTAAAGGTCAATTTTATTTTCATACACCTACATCATCATGCCTTAGCCATTTGAGCCTTGTATGACCATCAAAGTGCTTTTAAGCACGCTTTTCTTCAGATTATAGCCCGACCCTGTCTGCTTTCCTTCCTAGTTATAATTTTCAGGACGACAGTGTTGTGGCAGCGCCTGCTGCAAGGTGAAAAAACAAGGTGTTTGCCGAGATATGGGATGGAGCTTAGTACTTTAAAGACATGGAGATAAGTGATGTATTACAATAAAGTCAAGGGAATTAATACAAAGAAAAAAAAATTAAATAAGAAAGAAGAGAAAAACTTCTTTTCACTCCCTTGAAAATCTTTTGCTCTCATTATCTCCTGTGATATCATCTTCTGTGCTCCATACATTCTGAAAATTCTTGGTTCATGCATTATTTGAGGAAGAAAGTTGTCCTAAGTTAGAATTTCGGGAGGTAAGCAGTTTTTTTTAACCTATCTATTTTCTTTCTTTTGTAGCCCTAACCTACCCCATTACAAGACCAAGAAAGACCTAATGATCCTAGTTTATACCTTTATATTCATTAGTATAGATTGGAAATTTGAATCGGCCTATGAGATGGTTGTTTTTAACTTGGGCACTTATCTTTTTGCAATGGCTTATGGAACTTTGAAGGTTGAATAGCTTCCAATTTGATTTTCTTTTAATCATCTATGTACTTTCTGAATTGTGTCGAATTAGAACTAGTGACTTTTCTTTCATAAGGACAATTAAGGATTCGGACAGTGAGTGTTGTAGTGTGCAAGACAGGTGTTGTTAATATGTTTAATTTCGAGAAGGCAATTGTAATTTCCTGCTGCAACATTTTCTTTGTGCTTGAGTTTATGTTTTTGCTTGAGGACAAGCAAAGGTTCAATTTTGGGGGAATTTGATGAGCATAAAATTACACACTTTTACAGCATGCATTGTAGTCTTTTGGCCTCGCATTTAGCATTAATTGATGCAATTAGATATATAGTCACTTGCTTTTATACCAAATACTACTTTCCTTACTCTTTGTTACCTTTAAGTGCATTTAGGTCCTTTTTGGAGTGGATTTTGACGATTTAGGCCCGAAAACAGCGAGGCGCTACTGAATGCCTAGTTCCAGTTCAAACTACACCAGCGACAGCGTCCAGAGATTTCCTGACAGTGGGTGCTGCGTCAAAGTCCTTGTTTTATAATAAATTCAAGGATTTTTTATAGGAGAACACGTGGACACTCCCAGCAAGAAAAGAAGATCTGGAAGCTTAATTAAAGAGGGATTCTTGAAGCTAAAGTCTACAAATTTAATTCCAAAACCTACTCTTTTTAGAATTTAATCCTAGAAATAAAAGCAAGAGGCTTTCTCACGAAATCAAGAAGCGAGGGAGGAGGAAAATGAAGAAATTTGGCCGGAAGGAAAGTGGTTCTTGAGTCTTCTTTTTATTTTTATTTGTAGTCAAGTCGACTACTCGCTTTTATTTTATTTTCTTCTTCTTCTTCTCCTTCATGAACTAATTTCTCCTATCTAGGTTTATGGGACTTAGCTACACTCTTCGTTGTTTAATTGATATTTTAGACTTGGTTTTATATATATTCGTTATTGCTTGATTTGTTTATGGAGAGCTTAACAGTGCAAGCAGCTTGATCACCCTTGTGTATGTGAAGGCCCTCTCCCCGAGGGACCCACCATATTCAGGTATTGTTACATCACATCCCTCAGCCCACATCTCTTGGGTTTAATCCTTTACCATGCTGCAGATGAGTTGGTGAAGGTGCTCTCCTTGAGGGGGATAAAAAGCATCACGTCCCGAGTTCGAATCCCTAGTGCTGCAGCATGGTAAAGGATTAAACCCAAGAGGTGTGGGCTGAGGGATGTGATGTAACAATACCTGAATATGGTGGGTCCCTCGGGGAGAGGGCCTTCACAGAAAAGGCGCCTTTTCTATAATATGGTGGATCACTTAATGGCCCCATAAAATTAGACAGTCTATAATATAATTGTATTAATAATATAAGTCCATAAATATTAAATAATTCCAACAATCTCCCACTTGGGCTATATTATTCTTGAGACAATT
Organism: Turnera subulata; assembly: GCA_028386065.3. Lineage (NCBI taxonomy): Eukaryota > Viridiplantae > Streptophyta > Magnoliopsida > Malpighiales > Passifloraceae > Turnera > Turnera subulata. The sequence goes on along the minus strand of JAKUCV010005794.1, from coordinate 19,993 downwards.
ATATTCTAGAGTGTGCACGAAAATGACTGTCTTTCTTGAAACATCTCCTGAAACAATCTAGTTCATCTACTACATTAGCATGAGATCAAAGCGGCCTTCGTTACATTTATTAGTAACTGGACCCATCAATGGTCACCATACTAACATATTCAATGACATAGATCAAGTATGGATGTGTAGCATGGAAATTACATGCAATGTGATTATACATGCCTATCTCCAACTGGTCCTTAAACCTTATGAGATCAACCATAATAAACTTGTTCAGAGAATAAATAAACCAAATGTATTTTATTCTGCAGAAAATACCAAGTGTGTCTGGAAATAATAACAACAAAATACAAACTCGCACTGAAACTGTATTTCGTTAAAAAATAACGAATTTGAAGCTCATATGAGTAGTATGCTCATGGAAAACCATAACTGGTAATCTCTTTATTGAGCGGATCCGCAACATGTTCTGTATGCACTTGTTCTCTCTGAACTTTTTATTTAACAGTAAAAATTTAATGAGTTGCTACTAATGATGGAATACACAAGTCTTATTAATTGTCACACAACATCCTTAATGGCTTTACCAATACCATCCATAATTTGCAGCTTAGTGATAATTCCAAAGCAATATTCCATACTCAGATGCCTCAAAACAGGCTATAAACTCAGCTGCCATACTGGAAGAAGCATTGAGTGTCTGCTTAACACTCTTTCAGAAATAGCTTCATCAGCTAGTAAATAAATATAGCCCAAATATGGATCTATTACCTCAGTGGCAGCCAACAAAAATAGAATCAGAATACCCAATGATCTCCACAGGTTCTAGTTTCATGTATGTGAGCATATACACTTTACTCTCTACAAATACCATATAACCCTTTTGCTGCTCTTTAATGATCCATTCTAGGGTTACTAAGATATTTTGTCTATATAATATCCCAGGAATATATGCTATGTCCAAATGCATACATACTTGAATATACATAAGACCTTTAACAATAGATGCATAATAAATTTTGCATCTTATACTCGGGGCATTAATTGAGACTAAACTTGTCTCCTTTAGAAATAGGGATATTTCCTGGTTTATAATTTTTTAATCCGAATTTGCTAAGAACTTTAATGAGATAACTCTTTTGTGAGAACCCAAGGATACCTCGAGAACGATCTCGATGTATCTGAATCCCTAATACAAAAGAGGCATCACCTAGATCTTTTATTTCTAAGAGTATTAGAAACTTCTTGGTTTATACTTCATGCATATCTCGCTATTAGCAAATGATATGTCGTTGACATGTTAGACTAAGAAACTAGCTTTACTCCCACTGAATTTATGGTATACAAAATTTTCGCCTATATCTATCTCAAAACTAAATGAGCTTATTATTAGACAAAAATAGTAATACCAATGACAGGAAGCTTGTTTAAACTTATAGATGGATTCTCTTAATTTGCAAACTATTTTCTTTGAGTCTACCAACACAAATTCTACGATTGCACCATATAAATTGTCTCTTCAATATCACAATTGAGAAACACAGTCTTTATGTCCATCTAATACTCAACGATAAAATGAGCCACAAATGCCATTATTATCTTGAAAGAGTCTTTCCTTGAAACCCGAGAGAAAGACTCTTTAGAACCAATGTCACCCTTTTGAGTACAGTCCTTTATGACAAGACGAGCCTTATATCTTTCAAAATTGTCTTTTGAGTCTTTTTGGTTTCAAATAACTATTTGTAACTAATTGGTTTCTTACCTTCTGGCAATTCATCAAGATCCTAAATGTCTTTGTCTTTCATAAACTTAATCTCATCATTCATGGCATCATTCTACTTATGAGGATAAGAACTCTTTATGACTTGATGAAAGCTGATAAAGTCATCTTCTATCAATCCTACATCATCCTTATGTTTTTTAGGAAAAGACAATATAATCATCCGAATTTGCACTTCTACTTTCTCAAGTGGAATTCTTTAACGGCACTTGTTCTTGAGGTTGTTGAGTTTGAACCTTATGAATGATTTTTGAATTTCAGAGAAAGACTCATACAATGTTATCTTGAATAACATCAGTGATGGAAACCTGATCATTGTCTATAAAAAACCATAAGAAGAGAAATAAGTTTCCCTTCAAAGATAATGTTTCCCATCTTATCTTTTCCTCTAAACTCAATTTCCTCAAGAAATCTAGATTCCTGTCATAAAATAACTAGATTGTGGGATAAAGAACTTGAAACCCCATAATTACTCAAAGTTACTTAACAAAGTAGTAGCTACCTATCTTTAGATCCAAATTCTTTATGTTGGCCTAAATGGCCTACCCTTAGTTAGATCACCCAAAATGAATAGATGCCTAATATTAGGCTTCTAGCTTGTCCATAGTTCATAAGGAGTAATAGCTATTACTTTGACTGTAACCTTAGTGAGGATATAAGCTGCATCTCACCATGTCCTTAAGTATTTTATTGCATTTTTCAGCAAATACCATTTATGCTTAATTTTACATAACATTGTGTATTGGAAACCATATACCTCTAAGAATCAAGGGAAAGGCTTTAGAGATTTCCACCTTATTTATTATATCTATCATTGTGGCCACCAATAATAGATATAATAAATTAATTCCATATTAGTCAATTTCTGTTTTGTACCATGCCTTATCATGCAAGATTTCAATATATGAAGCTTTAAATAGATTGTCATTTACAAATTGAGAACTAGTACCAATAGTATTTGAATGTCTTAAAGACCAAATTTATTATTTCTAAATGGACAAGAAAAACCAAATTTGTCCAAAATCGAATTAAACCAAATTCCATCTAAAATACCAAATTTATTATTTCACTACTAGAAAAACTAGATTTAGCGATGGATTTTGCGACGGATTTTACAAGAAATCCCTCGCTAAAACGGTTTGTGAGGGATTTTGCGAGGGATTTTGGACGTCAGGAAAATGCTCCTAACAAACGGCTTTGTGAGGGATTTTGTTGCAACGGATTTTGCGAGGGATTTTCCTTCACAATTGTGAGGGGTGCATATCCCTTACAATATAGTCCGTCACAACGTCCCTCACAATTGTGAGGAAAAAATCCCTCGCAAATCATCCCTCACTAATTGCGAGGGAAAAAAATCCGTCGCAAAATAGCCCTCACTATTTCCCTCGCTAGTAGCAATGGGAATAATCCCTCACAAAACATTTCCCCACTAATTCCCTCACTAATATGGGGGGAATAAAACCCTCATAAACCTAACCCTCACAAAATCCCTCACAAAAACAACTAAGAACCTATACTCCTACCCGTCACAAAATCCGTCACTAATTTTGAAGGATAAAAAAATAAAATCAAAATTAAATTACAAATTTTAAATTAAAATAATTTTTATTTTAATAATGATATGTACCAACCGATTTACAATTAATACCTTAAACTTTATTGATGAATAAAATTTACAATTACAAGTATAAACTAAAATTACAAAATCAAAATAACAAAAAAAAACAATCAAGGTGAAAAAATCTTACACGATTAATAAAATTTACAATGATTGCTCCTACTTAAAAAAACATCTCAAATAAAAAAAAATGCAAGAATTTCAACTCTGTTTTGTTAGCAATCCAATGTCAGCTCCAATCTCCGCAATCTTGGCCTCTTTAGAAGCTTTGGCCGCTTTAGCAACATTCTCAACATCAAAGTCCAATGCTATTCTTCTCACCAGACCATCAAGCATCTGCGATTTAGAGGAGAGTTAAGCAAAACATTTAAAGCCAATGGGCAGCTCAGGCATGGAATAATACATAAAACTAACATATATAACTTGTAATAAAGACTATATCACCAAGTACGTATTTGCGGGATCCAGTTTGAAAGAATGTTCAAAAAAATATTTCGTCAAACATATCTGCAATGTAGCCCTCTGGTGAGAAAAACCTTTACAAGAAAATTTCTTATTATACATTTGACAAAGGGAAAGAAGAATTTTTCAGACATCCATAACCAGTATTAAGAAAAAAGTACTAAATGTGATAGGACTATACTAGCGATCCAATGGCTGGCCACCAATGCCCGGAATTTAGAATCAATATCTAGATTTTCCCCTTCCACAATCTGTAAAAAATATGCAGTCACAGGATTACGATGGATAAAACTTTGAACATGATTTTAGAGCAAAAAATGGGCTGTCCATTTGTGTTGCACCAACTGCACAATTCCACTACCTCCCTTACCAATAACCTTGACAATTTCTATATTCGCTAAATTCAAGTGGTTATTAGTCAGCATAATAGGAGGTGGCTCAAAACAAACAAAATAATTCTCTCAAGAAGAAACCTGGCCATCGATCTTCCGAGCTTTGAATTACCATGAGCTGCACAAGGGCTAAGCAACGTCCACAGGATGTTGGGATGAATTTCAAACTGATTGATTATTATTTCTACTTCCTCAAAATAACCAGCACGACCTAGAAGATCCACCAATACAATAAAAATGATCGAATACTCTCAAAGACCAATCTAGAAGGCCACATTTAGCATATGATGTAGTGAGGGCGTTACCTACAGATCCGCTTGAAGCCAATCCAGATCTCAAATGTAACCATGGAATACATTAATCAAAAGGACCTTCAATCGGCAAAAAAATGAAACAAAACCTTACCCGTTAAAGCACTTGCCCGGACCTGCAGCCACAACAGAGCTCGCCGGAGTTCACCCGAGTCGGCCATCCGCCGCATCCTCACCCGATGAAGCCTTATCACCCCCGTTGAGCATAGTCAAGACACACCCACGCCTCCGCCATAAGAAATCCACGGTTGATTGGGCTCAACCTCGCCTTGCCGTTCTCGCATGGACTTCTCCGCCACAAGTCCCGAGCGCGTCGCTGCTCCACTGGGTTGAGGGAAAGGAGAGCAGAGTGATAGGGGATCCTGATGGGGGTGGTGTATGTGGTGTTCAGAGGGGCTAGGGCTTGGATTTGGGAAAAGAAAAGGAAGAGGGCAGAGAGAGATAGGGAGAGTGAAACGCAAGACAAAGGAGGAATAGATAGACCTGGCAATTCGTGTTGTCGTGTCGGGTTCGTGTCGGGTTGAACAAGTAATCGGGTTCTAAATCTTCGACCCGACCCGACCCATTTAATAATCGTATCGTGTCGTGTCGTGTCCAACCCGTTTATTATCGTGTCGGGTTCGGGTTGACCCGCGGGTTACCTATTAAGTCTAACAAGCCTAAAAATGAGTTTGAAATTTTTCTATTTTGCGTATTTTTAAGCAAATAGGCATATAATTAGTTTTTTCATATATTAAATAAAATTATAAATTATAGAATCAAAATATAATAATATTTTAAAGTATTTATAGAAGTATTTTTGGATAATTTTAGTAACTTTAGCCTTAAATATTAGATAAGTCTTATATTAAATCAGTAAAATATCTATACCCTAAATATAATCGGGTCATAAACAGGTACCTATCGGGTTGGCGGGTCAAGCCGCTACCTGACCTGCTAATTTTCGTGTCGTGTCGGGTCGACCCATTTAACTAAACAGGTTGGAAATCTCTGACCTATACCTGCTAATTTCGTGTCGGGTTCGTGTCGGGTTGTCGTGTCAATACCCGTTTTGCCAGGTCTAGGAATAGATAGAGGGAGCTGAGAGGGAGCGGAGGAAAGAGAAGAAAAAGAAAGGAAATGAGAGGAAAATGGTTAAATATAACCCTAGGGTTAGGCTCGACATCAAAACCACGTAGTTTTATCACAACCTTTAGCCCTTGACAGAAACACACTTCCTCCTGTCGTTTAGTGGACAAACTTTACAAATGCATCATCGTTTTCGACAAAATGACCCATTTTCCTGTGTTCTAAACGCAAAGCAACACATTTAAATTATTTAAGAACCATTTTCCAAATATTTTCAATTCCAAAAATAAATCCTAAATTTAAATACCTCTTTGATAAATTTTTAACTACATTGTGGATGGATGATAATATATGCCCATAATTAAATGATTGACATTAAATCAACTAACCAAAGAAGCAAAATGAATATAGTGTAGGAAGAGATAAATGAGGGAATAAGGAGAAAAAAATTAAACCCACTATAAGAAATTTTCGGGAGGATTTATCACCAAAAGTTTGGAAAGAGATCTAAAATATAAACTCTTACTCCTGAGTCCGATAATATCTTTTAGTATTACTATTATTAATATTACTATTTTTTTAATATTACAATAGAGAGTGAGTACTCTATGGAGTTACTTGCTTCGCTAGATCTTTTACAAGTTTTTGTATGTTCTCGATCTGAGGGAAGAGTTCCGCACACGCAGTTCGATCTGCATCACCGTAGAGCTGACCTTCCTTAGTGAAGTGTTCAGTTGCGTCAGTGTCTGCAGTGGAGTATTGCTGGGAGCAGTTGCCTTGCCCTTCCTATCATCAGCATCGGTGCGACCGAATGGCTCCTCCTTGTTGGCACGTTTCTTTCGCCGTTTCTTTCGTCGTCTTCTGGAGACGACCACGGATAAGAAAAGGACTAGGGACAGCTGGAAGAGTGTACCACATTTATTATTTTATGCTTTAAATTTTTTTCATAGTATAAATATAAAATTTTTTCATAAGTCTAGTCATGTTTAAAAGTATAAAATTGTGGGAGGGAATTTTTATTTAATATTACCGAAGGATTATTTTTCTCTCACAAAAATAGCGGTAAATTGTGCCCGATAATTTTTTAGTATTAGTGAGGGATTATTTTTCCGTCACAATTTAGCAAGGGATTATAGTTCCCTCGCTAATAGTGACGGAAAAATCCCTCACAAACCGGAGACTTTTTCCAACATCAGTGAGGGATTGTTTTCCATCACAACTTAGCGAGGGAATTTTTTCCCTCACAATTGTGACGGAAAAAATCCCTCACAAAACTATAGACTTTTTCCAATATTAGTGAGGGATTGTTTTCCGTCACAACTTAGCGAGGGATTTCTTTTCCCTCACAATTGTGACGGAAAAAATCCCTCACCAAACTATAGATTTTTTCCAATATTAGTGAGGGATTCTTTTTCGCCACAACTTAGCTAGGGATTTCTTTTCCCTCACAGTTATGACGGAAAAAATCCCTCACAAAATTATAGACTTTTTCCAAAAATTAGTAAGGGATTGTTTTCCGTCACAACTTAGCGAGGGATTTCTTTTACCTCACAATTGTGACGGAAAAAAATCCCTCACACAATTGTAGACTTTTTCCAATATTAGTGAGGGATTGTTTTCCGTCAAAACTTAGCGTGGGATTTCTTTTCCCTCACAATTGTGACGGAAAAAAACCCTCACAAAACTATAAATTTTTTCCAATATTAGTGAGGGATTGTTTTCCGTCACAACTTAGCGAGGGAATTCCTTTCCCTCACAATTGTGACGGAAAAAATCCCTCACAAAACTATAGACTTTTTCCAATATTAGTGAGGGATTGTTTTCCGTTACAACTTAGCGAGGGATTTCTTTTCCCTCACAATTGTGACGGAAAAAACCTCTCACAAAACTATAGACTTTTTCCAATATTAGTGAGGGATTGTTTTCCGTCACAACATAGCGAGGGATTTCTTTTCCCTCACAATTGTGACGGAAAAAAATCCCTCACAAAACTATAGATTTTTTCCAATATTAGTGGGATTGTTTTTGTCACAAATTAGCGAGGGATTATTTGTCCCTCACAATTAGCGATGGAAATATCCCTCACAGAAAAGGCGGGTCTTTGCCGCACGCAAACATCCCTCACTAAAACCGTGACTAAATTTTTGCGACAGAATAATGCCCTCACAAAATCCGACACAACACTACTAGCCAGAAATCCCTCGCAAATTCCGTCGCAATTGTGAGGGGCAAAGTTCCCTCACAAAAATCCATCGCTTAAACGCTGTTTTCTAGTAGTGTTTCTAAATGGACAAGAATAACCTGATTTGTCCACAATAGAAATAAACTAAATTTTGTATAAAAGACAGTACCAAAAGGTCTCTTTCAAATTCAAATAGAATTCAATTCTCATTAACAAACCTAGAAAGCCTCAAAGCTTCAATTAAAATTGATTTATATGCCATTGCCCCATAAAGATGTATCTTTCAACATCACTTGGCTTTTGGCGCATCAATAAGTCTTGTATGGATACACTTGTCTGAATAGTAAAACTAAAATCTATTCATAAAGTGTGTCTTGGTATATAAGTCAAATTGACTTCAAAATAAACTAAGTACCTTTCTCAACACGCCCAATGGCGCATAGTTGGGATATTTTACTATTTCCACCCTTCTTGCAAAAGTAACAAGTAAATACCAAAGTTTGTTACTTTTGCACTTTCCTTAGTGGTATCTTAATTGCAGCTTTATTTCCTCTTTTCCTTTTGTAGTCCTTAGAGGAATTTGCCAATCAGGAAATCTTGATTCCTTACGAATATTTAACTCACTTTAGATTCACCATAGAGTGCAAGAAGACATATAAATACCAAATATGAGCAAAGTTTTAGACAGCTCTAACTTTAATGCCTTTAGGGTTAGAGAAAATGAGAGATCTCCAAGATGTACTCCCTTATATTCTCTATCCTTTATGCATGTAGAAACAAATTTTGAAACTAATAAATTTGTTTTAACCATTATGCTCTTGGCAAAGTGTTTTTAAAAATTTGTCAAGAAACTTTTAACTTTATCCTCATTGGACATACTGCCCCCTGAAATTTTTTTTTTTTTGGAATTGCATGTTTAATGATCATGTGGCTCTCATGCGATTATTGTATTCCCACCTCTAAATATCCCGCTTAACCTTATGAGAAATTTTATCTGTATGAGGGGTAAGCCATTCTTTCCGTATGCAAAGCCTTAATCACATGAAATTGATACTTACACACACCATACAAGCAGAAGTTGTAACTTAATAGAGAATTAAGCACATTAAGCTCACAATTCTTTAAACCGTAAGCAAAACATAATAATTAAATTCAATCTGTGTGGTGGGGCCAACAAGATACCTAGCATAACATTGATATTTTAGTCGTTAGACAGAAAATATCAACTTGTAAGTGGTACTCTGAATGTCGTAATCAAATATTGATGATTAGACCTGTCAAATAATAAGTCTTTCGTTGGACCGACTTATTATTCACATGGCATACCAGATAATCAGCACATATTTATTACCACAAGTATATGTGCAATTTGGCCAAATAGCAATCCTCCGTTGGGCTGATTACTATTCGCATAAATAACACATACACGCATTTCATATTTTAAAATAGATTAATTTATACAAGAGAGGTTACGTTGGTAACATGTTGCTCAATTAACCTACTAAAACACTCGACATCCCATAATAGAACAATATCAAATATTGAATTTAATCTCAGAAAAATATGTTTTGCAAGGACCAAAGTGAAATATGCTGCACAAATCACTCACCGTATGTTACCAATTTATTTCATTTCATTATTTAATTTTCTTAATAACAATTTAATCTTGTTGGATCACTTTTATAAAAAAAATTTAATAAACAACATATGTTTTTATTCTTTTATTTGATGGATATTTCTCTCCAAAGACAAAACAATTTTAGACGATGAGGTCACCATAACCCCCGCAATGAGAGAATTTTTTTAGAGCCCAATATGTGTGTGTATGTATATATAATAATCTGATCAGCAACATATATAATTTAGCTTTAAGCAGACTTCCACCACACACTCAAAAGGATTATCTTTTGAGGCTGGAGAAAATTACTAAGCGCAACATCTAAGTATAAGACAAACTTCCATTAACATAGATTAGTCATCAGCAAAGAATAAGTAGAGTAGGACCGGTTGATGGGTTGCATGATCAAGCAGACATGTCCGAGAAATTAATCATCGGAGATTACCACTTCCCCCCCCCCCCTCCCTTCCGGTTTCCGGAGCTTTGCCCCGACTAATCCGGTTCGATCCGGGTCGCTCACCTGGGTATGGTGGGTGAGTCACCAAAGGTATCTTCCTTGGTACCGCTAGAGTCTCTTAGCCCTCTTGGAAGCAACGGTCTAGCTCTCGTTCTTCCACTGAGGCCGAGTATCAATCCTTAGCTACTGCTGCGAGTGAGTTGGTGTGGATCCAAATTCTTATTCGTGAGATTTGTCTACAGAGTCACTCTATTCTGTTTTCATGGTGCGATAATCTTAGTGCCACTTATCTCACTGCTAACCCAAAATTTCACTCTCGCACGAAACATATTGAGCTTGACTTTCACTTTGTTCGTGATCTTGTGTCAAAGAAGCATCTTCATGTTCTGTATGTGTTCTCTCGTGACCAAGTTGCTTACATCTTCACCAAACCTTTTTCCAATGATCGGTTTCACCTTCTTCGTGACAAGTTGCACCTGTCCCCTGTACAACTTGAGGGGGAGTGATAGGATATGCATATATTGTGTAATTAATATACTAGATATGATAATGATATGCATATATTCTATAGATACTGATACGTATATATTCTGTAATAAATATGTTGTGTATCTAGGGTTAGGGTTACCATGTATAGCATAGCCCATTGTGTATAAGTAGGTTGGTGATTAGCAGTAATAAACACAATGTTTACTAAAGTCTTCAATCAGCAGGAAGACTCAACAAGACAAAAGGTTTTTTCGTCATCAGAATCTGATGACAAGACCCTTTTTCTCTGAGATATGCAATGACACAGGAATGAAAGAAGCTACTTCCAGTGAACACCAGCCTAGGAATCCCAAACTTGGCTGCAACATCAGTAGTCCAAGGAAAGAATTGATCAAAAACAAGGCAATCGGGCTGGAACTCCTGTAAGAGCTTCTCAAACGGGTCCTGAAGTAGGGCCAAACCCTGAGCGAATTTGTTTCTCATTTCCATGTCCATGCCTATCTTGTCCGCGTGCTCATATCCTTTCGGCAACCCAACGTCGACTGACGGGAATTCATATGTCGATTTCCAAACCGAGATGTTGGGCTCTCTCTATTGTTTTTGACAGGTACGATGCATTGGGAGGAGTGGTGACTATGGTTGCCTTTACTCCTCTAGAAACGAAGTGCTTAGCCATGTCCATGGCTGGTATTGTGTGGCCATGTGCCATGATAGGGAACAAAAAGATGTGTATATTCTTACCCATATGGCCCTGTAAAAATTCTCATAGTAATCTAAAATTTGACTAAACTTTAGGTAGTTAAAATTTTAATTTTAGGTAGTTAAAATTTGACAATTTTTTTGACAGAGCCCATCCTAATCATCTTTTGAAATCCCAAATATTGTTTGCCACGTTAATCGAAAGGAACATAATAAAAATTATTCTCCTTAAAAGACATGAAATGTTGTGATGCTTAACAGCAGGAATACTGCTTGAATTCACAACAAAACCAATTAGATGTTCACCACATCAATCAAAGATAGAACCCCATTAATACAATTGGTTTGTGTTGTGGATTGGATGGTATTGGATGTGGATTGGATGCAATTGGTTTTGACCGTGCTATTGGAAGTGCAATTAGTTCTCGGAAAGGTACATACAATTTTTTTTCCCCTTACGTATGATTCCAACGGATTTGCTAACGGCCTGCGTTTCTATGCACATTCAAAACCTTGACAAAATCGGATGTAAGAATGCAAATATGTAGTGCATGATCCATATGCGAATGAAGCATTAATAGAAAGCCACCGCCATGTGAGCACACCGCCTTAAGAAGTTTATATATACAGTATATCCACACCTTATTAACATCGAACAAGGACGACCACGACAACGTACATCCACAGTGGTTGCAAAATTACCAACAAATAAAGCAGCAGCACCAACTCCTAAAAACACTACCACTACCACTGCTCCTCCTGCTATTAGTATTACTATTACCACCACCACCACTACTACTACTTCTCCTGAGGGCATGAAGACTATCACTACTGCTACTACTACTACTACTACTCCTCCTCCTCCTCCTCCTAAGGGCGTCTTCATGCCTGGTGTTGGATGTTTCTGTTGAGTTTTGTTCCCTATCAAGGGGGTTTGATTTTTTTTCGTTTTTCTTTTTAATACATGCAAGCAGTCATTGTTTTGGTGGTGGCTTTATATTTATCTGTACTTTATATGTTTATTAGATAAATAATCTATTCCATGTAAACTAGAAGAGGACAAGGAGATGAAGGTTCTATACATTCGTTTCTTTGCTTTCTTTCTTGTTCCAATGCATATGTCTTTTCAGATTTTGTTATTCTATGTCATGGAAGATTTAATTCTGAGATATTACTGATCAGTTTTTAGCATCTAGCCTCATTTCAATATTTAATTAATTTTTTAATAACAATTTAATCTTGTTTTTTTTAATGATAAACAATTTAATCTTGATGGATCACTTTTTTTTAATCTTTCTTGTTCCAATGCATATGTGTTGCATATTTTGTTATTCTATGTAATTGAAGATTTAATTCTGAGATATTACTGATCAGTTTTTAGCATCTAGCCTCATTTAAAAATTTAATTTTCTTAATAACAATTTAATCCTGTTGGATCACTTTTATTAAAAAAAAAATTAATAAACAACATATGTTTTTATTTTTTTATTTGATGGATATTTCTCGCCAAGGACAAAAGAATCTCATTACTGATGATGAGGTCACAATCTTCACATACAGGGGTCAAAACCTCCTCAACATCAACTCTATAACCCCCGCAATGAGTGCCTTTTTTTTAGAGCCCAATATGTGTGTGTGTATATGTTATATCTGATCCGGAGATTACCACTTTTTTCTGGTTTCCCATCTGATATAGTACCTTCGTATAAAAAGGGGAAGACAGGAGTAGTATATAAATTTAAAAAAGAAAGGCTTACAATTTATTTGTAAAAAGAGGTGAAGATTATAAATTAAAGATACTCAAATAGTTATCAAACAATTCTCAAATGTGATTACAAATGCAAGTAGTATACAAGTTAAAAAACTAAATAAATTATTAAAATTTGAGAAAAACAAGGATTATTGTCTCAACAGAAAATAAAAATTTATAAGTTGAACTTTGCATGTCAAATTTTTAAACAAATAGCAATCTATTATATTATATTAAAGCAGAGACCTCAATTTGGTGAGGACACCTGGCTATGGAGGCGCTGCAACGTGGTAGGTTTGAATTAATTGTATAATTTATTATCATTAATATTATGGCCTCAACCTAATTAAAAGAGAGATATGAAAAGACTATCATAATTAGGAGATATGAAGAGATATGAAAAGACAATGCAGAATATAAAGAGAAAAAAGATATGAGAAGATAAACCATTCACGGAATATGAAAGGAATTTTACTAATTAATATAGACACCTTTGGGTAGCTATATATAGACTCCTACCTAGGGGAGTATGCTATATGCATCTGAATTTTACCCTTTTGGAAATACATAAACAACACAATTGTCTCTGCTACCCCATACTACATTGCTAGAGGTTTATAATCACTCTTTCTTGGCATTTGATCTTATGGTATTAGGTAAAGCTTGGATTGTTTTTGCTTTCAGCAATACAAATATTTACATTCATTGTTACATTGTTCACACACGTTTGTTTATCCTGTACAGATTCACTACTAGCAAACTGAAAAAGATTTAATTTAATTTTTCTTCTGTTCTTCCCAGAGAAAGTGAATGAAAAAATGTGATGTCTATAGCTTTGGGGTGCAAGCCCTGGAACTGATAGTGAGAAAGTATCCCACCGACCTCATTTCCTGACATTGAAACCACATCAATGTACCTGCGTTCATAAAATGCTCATGTTAGCTCTTCGCTTTTGTGAAGATGAAAGGGTAAGAGGACAACAGGTTACAAGAGGGAAGGGAGAAAGACTGGCTCTTTTTCATTCTTTTTCTTTATATCAACTGTTTATTTTATTGGCAGTGCTAATTAAAGTGTTTCTCTTTAATTAAAGAATTCCAAGTGTTCTTTCTTTCTAAACGAGTAACACGAAAAGTAATCTAAGGCCTATGACCGTCCACCGCCAACATTACAGAACCCGCAACCAAATCGCCACCAACAATCCAGAACAACCCAGATCGGGTTAGTTCCACAAGCAACAACAAAAACATAGGAAGAAGAAGAGGGAAACAGAGGAGACGACTCACCCGTGCTCGGCGGAGGCGCAAGGTTTGTCAAGTTCTTTGTTGCAGAGACCGATTGGAGCCTCAATCACATCACACTGAGCTCCCTTCCCTCTTCCCCTCAACTTGCAGGTGGGGAAGAAAGGCGGCGGCGATGAGGAAGGTAAGAACAGATAAAAGAGAACGAGAGAGAAACAAAGAAAGGAAAAAGTAAAGGAGAGAAGAGAAAAAAGAAGAAGTGGGGAAGCCGAATCGGGAAGAGGAAGAGAACATGAGAGAGAAGGAGAGAACGTGGGAGAGAAGAGAGGGGAGCAGCGGGGAGAGGAGAGCAAGGAGAAGAGAGATAAAAGTGAGGTTTTATACCTCAACTCTAGGGCTAGGGTTGGGGTAGAGCACAAACGGCGTTATTTGAAGAGAAAAAAGAAATTATCATAAAAAAAAAAAGAAGAGAAAAAAGAGGGCATTTAATATTTTAGGATTTTGTTGGAGAGGGTAATTTTTTTGGTGTATTGTTACTGATGGAATATTTAATAATATTTAAATACAAATAGAAATTGCAAATGAAACCCTTTTTTTTTTATTTGGCACATTTGTTTATATGATTTTGCGGCCTGCAAGTGAGTCATGTTTACTTAGGAGCTAAATCATACAGATTCAGTAATAAAAAATATTTATTAAAATCTAAAATTTAGGGAAAAAAAAGACAAATACATAAGGATTTAATTGCTCATAATTTATTCCAAACAAAATTAATGCTATTTTGTAAGTATTTAACTAAGATTAACTAAATATCCGTGTGCAACATGGTATAAATAAAATGTTTGGAGTTTTAATAGCTTTTAAAAAAATAAACGGCAATAATTAAATATGCAATGTCTGATTTTTAAAAATCAATCACATAAAAATAAGTTATATACAAATATATATGGAAGAGAATGAAAATGAAATAAAAATAACAATTTTAAAAACTTAATATCTAATGAAGTTTATATCTCCCTTTAGGAAACAATGGACGAAAATGATCCAAATAATATGTTATGACTAAAATTTTGTTGGGAAAAATTAATCACAGCAAAATTAATTCTATATGGAAAATAAAAATGAAAATATTAGAAATTTAATATGTAATAAGCTTAATATCTCTACCACACAATTTTAAACAGATTAGTATAAAATCTCCCGGATAATATTATATACAGTGCAAAATTGACGTGGCCACCGTTAATAACTATTAGAACTCGAATTAACTGGTGCCATAATTTGTCAGGTTATCAAATAATCCTTAAATTAATAAATAATTATTAACATTAGAAATTAACCGAAATAGTATAGCACTACTAGAATGCAACCCTTTACTCTCGGATTTAGCAAGGGATTTTCAGCCATTTGTAACGGATTTTGGCATTTGCAACGGATTTTGTCACGGATGAAATCCCTGATTAAACCCTTCGTTGCAAATCCGGTTGTGAGGAAATTTGTAACGGACCACTTTGCAACGGATTTTGCCAGGAATAGTGCCTCACAAATTATGACGGGCGTGCATCCCTTGCAACTTGTTCGTGACTAATGCCCTCACTATTTGTGAGGGATTTTTCCCTCTATCCCTTACTCTTTGTAAGGGAATAAAACCCCCCACAAATTAATTCATTACTAAATCCGTTGCAAACTTTATTTAAAAAACAAAAAAAATAAATTAATCCAACACTAATATATTAATATATGCTTCTAATTGTATTTTAAATTAATTAAAATTAAATTTAGTGACAAAAAGAAGAAGCGTAATGAAAAAATTAATAGCACAAATAAAAAAGAACATGCACTGTAACAGCCCAGGTAAAAATTTCATTTTTACCGGGACTGTTTAAGTTAATTTACAGTAATTTACCATTGATTTTTAATCTTGGGTAATTAAATTATGGTAGATCGAGCCTTGAATTCTGAAACCGAGCATAGTCCCACGTTCGGGATTTTTCTGCGGATTTTACGGACCAAGTTGGGATTTTTCCGGGTCCGGGAATCTTCGAAAAAGCCGGGTTT
Source organism: Turnera subulata (assembly GCA_028386065.3). Lineage (NCBI taxonomy): Eukaryota > Viridiplantae > Streptophyta > Magnoliopsida > Malpighiales > Passifloraceae > Turnera > Turnera subulata. The sequence goes on along the minus strand of JAKUCV010005794.1, from coordinate 3,880 downwards.
AGTCTCGAATTATCGGACCAGAAATAAGATAAGTGGGTATACCGGATATTTTCTGGTCCAGGTGGGTCACACTTCACATGCAGCATAGTAACTGCATAACTGAAGTTTAATTATTCAGCCGCCAATTCCTATTCAGCCTGTGAACTGCCTGTTACACTTGTGATTAACCAGTAATTTGCACGCCTACTTAATTTCTTTTCCCTTCATCTCTTCACACCAACATCACCACCAGCTTTTTTTCTTCCTTCTCCCCTGCAAAAACCATTCCTGCATAACTCCATCTTCCATCACAAACCAGAAAAATAATAATAAAAAAAAAGAAAACACTAAACAACCACACACCACGCGCCACGTCATCACCATCTCCTTCCCCTCTTCTTTTTTTCTTTTTTCCGTTTTCTTCCACCATGGCCGTGAGCCACACCGGCCACCACCAACCACCTCTCCTCCTCCCTTCCTTTTTCCCCTTCCTTCCCTTCCTCCTCCTCCCCTCTCTTCTCCTTTCCCCTCTTCCACTTCCGGCGCCGAGCCCTCCCTGTTCTTCCTCTTCTCCTCTTCGCCACGACCCGACGAAGCCACCGTCAGACACCACCTGCAACTGCCGCCTGCAGACCGCCGCGGCACGCCATCACCGTCGCCTCCCCGTCTTGCTGCCGCCCTCGCCCCTCCGTCCTGTTCGTCCGTTGCCGCGCCGTCACCTCTGCAAGTTGAGGTGAGCACGACCCGATTCGATGACGGGTGGGTCAGGTCGACCCGCATAATGGGAACTGAATAGGGGGTTTTGGGGTTGGATAATGCACATGGGCTGGGTTGTTGGGCTGAGTAGATGGGTTAGGTGTTTAGGTTGGGCTGAAGGGGTTTGGGCTTTAGATTTGGGGTTGTGGGCTATGGCCTTTAGGTTGGTTAGTTGGGTTGCTGGGCTTTGGATGTGGGCTGGCACCATTGGCCCAATCCGAAAATTAAAAAAAGAGAAAAGAAATTCTGGAAAAGGAAATAAAATAAAACTTGGGAAAAAGAATAATAATTCTGGAAAAAGGAAATTAATAGAAGGAAATAATAAAAAGGTTTATAATTTTGGAAATGATACTTGGAAAAGAATATATGAGGTATATTACGGAAAATAAATATATATATTTGAGGGAATAATTTTGGAAAGGGTATTATCAAGGTAGTAAAATACCGGAATAGTACCCGGGTATAGGAAAAAGTGTAGAGGG